>JAHZNH010000671.1:0-13843 GCA_027744355.1 Tyrannoseira gladiata
AATTTGGTCATGTGCGTCCAGCAAAGCTGAATGTAACAGTTGCCTAGGCGTAGGTGCATAGCTATAAAAAACGGCCAGTAAGTCACGGTTAAAAACCACAAAGCTGACAATTCCGGAATCACGGGAACTAATATAATGTATTATTTTTAACTGAAGCTATTGAAAAATTATCGTTGCGATGTTTATTCCACGCAGCTTTATCCAATATCGTATTTTTGGGAACCAGAAAATTGCAATTTTTAAGGGATGTTACGTCAGGTAAGGCTCCTTCCACGTAAATCCGCGTTTTAGCTTTCTGGATTCTGCCATACGGTAAGAACACTAAGGAAGATGAATAGCTTTATGAAGACATTCTCGGGAATAAAAAAACTCGAAGGCGAAGACATATTCACGAGGACTCTTACAAAGTCGTCTGGATTTTAAGTATTTCTCCTGAAATCATGGGGTAAAAGAAACTTTCTCTAAGAAATTAATTTGTGGAAGTTGGGTAATATTTTGGTATTGCCTACATACATATTTATTATCATCACTAAATCATTGCCATCGCATTGCTGAGGATTCTGCCATTTTCATGTCCCACTGCAGATATGTACTTATTGGCTTTTCTCTGGATTCTGAGGTTCAAATTACTTACTTTGTTTGTTACCTTTTGTTGGTTTATGAAACCTTTTGAGTGATGTTGCTGCTTCTAACTCGCATTGTTCGCACCCTTCTAACAGGCAGGCAATCGCGATTTCATTTCGAAGTAGTTTGGAACTGGAATTGTCAAATTCAGAATCGGAAGGCTGAAATTAGGCATAATATCCAGGCAAGTCAATTACAGACGATGAGGATGGATTTTCAGTGGGATGGGATGGGATGCTGAGCAAATAAACATATCGATGTCAGATATCAGCTAGTTGAAAATGTTCAAATGAAATGAGAGGGCTTCACTCTTCCTGGAAATTAACTCAAAGTGATCATTTGTAGTGACTTTTTGAGAAGTTGTTTCAGGCAGGCAGCTTTCATAAACTGCGAGATGTTTGTTTGCTTCCTTCCATTGATTCATTTGCCGATCATGAAAAACATCAACTGGGCGGAGAATTACTAGCATCGTGTCGCTCAAGATTGATTTTGCCAAGTGCCAACTCAGTCTTTTAGTTTCTTGGGGAGAAAAAAAATCTAGCAAGGAGGAATGGCAGTAGATTTCTCTTCCAATATCTTGTTCACTTCGTGAAAGGACAGCTTCCGGAGCTGGTGACTCCACACTGGAGTAATTTACTTGTCTCAAGCTCTGATTTTCAAAGATTGTGAAGGAAGACTTTCCTCGGAATTGATTTGGATTTTTTAAGGTCGGGTACTGATGGCTGATCTGATGACTTGCTCTAGAAGGTAAACGATGGCTTGGATGAAATATGAAAGTTTACTCCAGTTTTTACCTCCAGGCCAGGCCACACAGAAAGTTGGGAAAGTCATGAGTCAAGTCCATTTTATATTTCCGGGCAAGCAAAGTCGCATTAGTTTCGTGGAGTAGGCCTTAAAAAACTTCACTTTTGTCTGGTCTCATCAAGCTCATAGCGTGATGGTGCATGGATCACATGCGACAGCAGACAGTTCATCAGTCGACTTTCATGAAGGTGAGAACACTACGGCGGATGATTCATTCTGCTCCTGGTGTACAGGATTTGCCTTGNGGGGCAGGAAGGGGATTAGGGATCTTCCACTTAAAAATACGGATGAGGCATTAAAAGCTTCGGTAGAAATTACCCGTAATCATGAAACGTCCACTCCTAAAAGCGTTCGCATTAGAGTAGGAATAGGAATACTCGCGAAAACATCAGATCATTGCATATATCGCATCTTTGCATGGAGGAATCGCGAAACTGATAGCGGGGGCTATGTAAGTTGAGTAAATTTGCACAAATTCGAGCAAACAGGTTACATTTCACCAACCCCGCTTTCCCTATTGCTTCGCTTGCTTTCCTATTTCCAACGTATTTGGTGTAGCAAACTTTCTCCGGGTAATTTATCACCGTTTGTTATTGCTTGCATATATGGTTCCCATCCTTGGAATAAAATAAGCTAGAATTCCCGGAAAAAATCCCCCTGCGTTTACAATATCATCTCCAGCCTTCCAGCCCCGAGCCCAAGCTCACTCGTGTTAATCAATCTCAGTCCACTCCTAAAAGCGTTCGCATTCGAGTAAAATTAGGGATGCTCGTGAAAACATTATTGCACATATCGCATCTTTGCATGGATGAATCGCGAAACTGATAGCAGTGGCAGTGGCTATGTAAGTTGAGTAAATTTGCACAAGGTAAACAGATTTCATTTCACCAAACTTTCCCCGTGTAATTTATCACCGTTCGTTATTGCTTGCATATATAGTTCCTATCCTTGGAATCAAATTCGGTGGAATTCTGGGAAAAAATGCCTCCACGTGCGCTATACCCACCTTTTTAGCAAGTCTATGTAATCTAATGATAGTGATATTGGGAGGGTTGCATGTTAATGCAAAAATTAGTAGATGGATGGACTGCAAAGCTTTATTTTTTTACGTGGAAGATCCTTAATCCCCTTTCTGCCCCTGAGCGTGAGGTGGATTTCGCGGAGAGATTGATTAACACGAGTGAGCTTGTGCTTGGGGCTAGGAGGCTGGAGATGATATTGTAAACGCAGGGGGATTTTTTCTGGGGTACCTGAGTCTTGCGCCTGGGTCAGACACGAGACTTGATTTAATCTTGGTGAGAGGAAAAAACAAGCCATTTTTAATGCTTCCCTCCTCTTACACGAGGATGATCTCGCGGGTGGATGGGGGAAATGATGTAGTCGTCATTAGCATAAAAATCCAGCCGGGAGCGAATCTTCAGCGCGAGGGAAAGGTGAAGAAAGTACTTACTTATGATAATGGCGGAGGAAGGTTACGATAGAGATGCACTCGCAACACAATTTCCTTCCTTTACGTCATCATCAATGCAATGGACGCAAGCTGTCAGGGTGATGCTGAAGCGGCGGTGCGGTGGCGTGATTTTCAATTAAAGCAAGGCCAGAATTAGCATACATATATGCCAACGCCAAAAGCCCGGGCAACTATTTAGTAGGCATGGAACATGGATGTGGAAATGATTGTTGGAGTTGGAGGAAAACCCTCCCCACTGGAGTATCATCTGAGGAGGACTAGGACTGGAGTTCTCATCTCATCAAAGCAGTTTCATTATTATCCTAATTTGCAACCTTCTCGGAAAAATGTGAGGATGTCGACCGAACACGAAAAAATATATTTTTTACCTGTGTTCAATGTTCACCTTTTTGGAGTTTATTCTACCGAGAGCACTCAACTCAACTCCGTCAGTTTAGTTCTGGGAGACCTGTTTTACGCAGAAATTATTCCTGCGCTCTAGAATTTCCCCTCTCCGGGGCTCCAGGCTTTTTTTCAAGAACAAGTTTCTCCTCCCAAAAAGAAAAATATCAAAAAGCCAGTTGCTAGATATCTAGTTCATGAGCTGGAGTCTACTCAACCCTACCAAGAAAGGGGGAAAATGTCACGGGATAGTTTACAATCACAGGATTTCTGGGGAAATGTAGTTCTTCTGGAATTATTTAGAAACCAGGGCTGGTGAAAGTAATTTATCATTTCAGGAAAAGGTCGGATGCGTCACTTGCATTCATATATTTAGCACCTGCGGTAAAAATGCATTCCAGTTCCAAATCAGACCACGAGAATGAGAATTTGAGTCCCAGACCAGACCTCAACGAAAATTTCATTAGGGAGGAAAATATTTAACTCGGAGTTTTCTGGAAAATTCGTGACCTCATCAGGAAACCCAATCTTTGATGTGGGAAGGTGGTGGCTCCGAACTGTTACTGTCACAGGGAGAAAATTGCAGGGAGCCAACCTTCATTTCAGTGTCAACATTCTGGAAAGAATAATTTTACCTTGTGGGGCGGAGGACTTTATTTTTCATTTGCAATTATGATAATGAAGCTCGATATCTGCCAACTGCCGACAACTGCGATAACGATGCGTGAAGTGAGGGTACGCCCATTCTGTCATCATGCATAATGGAGTCGCTACTTGCTACCCTTCCACAATTTTTTACAGGTATTTTTGATGATGAGCAAATTATTTACCCGCTCAGGTCTATTTATTGTTTCCCTTCGGAGAAATGGGGGGGTGAAAGCATTCTTTTTGCAAAATGAATACTGTCACCCCGCACCATGGGGAATAGTATGTATGTGCCTGTCGTTGTTTCCACCAATAAAAAAATGTTGAAACAACCGAAATATCTTTTGATCCTCCGTCAGATAGGAATAGGATTCACCATCCGTGTGTCTTTTCATCGCATGCGTGCATGCATCCATGCAAAATGCTAACTACCATTTCGCTTGCTTGACAGCGAGGTTGATGACTGCCGACTGATCTGATGATGCCAAGCCAAGCTTAGTGCTTGCACGGGCATTTGAAGGTCATTCCTACGGGAAGAGCAGTAGTCTGACGTTGATGACATCCCAGTCTGAATTACTTACTTGGAGCTGGAACGTCCCCCTGCACAAAAACTGTCGGCAACATTAGTCGGGAGGGGAGCATGCCCCATCATCATCATCAACTTCAGCCATTCCACTCACTCAATCCATTCAGCAAATAGAGAAAAATGGAGTCCATACATAAGCCCATACTTAGTTTGCGTATCCAAGAGCTAAATTTGAGCTGGAATCGGGCTACTGGGTACACTATATAGCATCACTGCTGCACTGGTGAAATGTAGACAGTAGACAGTTCATAAATGATTATGATGATGATTACTACAGCCGCGATGAAGACATTCCGGAGCGCAGGAACCCCGGAGAAAATAATGGCGAGTTCTCATGTTTGCAGAATTTAATGTCGAGTGAATGCCTTCATCTTTCCCCAGCCATTGTTTTCACTCATTTTTCGGGGGATAAAAAAAGTTGGAAGTGTGAGTTTATTTTAGTGACTCAAATCCGAGATGGAAATGAACTTTTGAACTGGTTGGAATAATATTGTGAATACAGCGAAAAGCAAAGCGAACCCAAACTCGACCCCTTTTTTGTTAGCATGAAAAATACGTGGGAAACATGAAAACTCTAAAAAAGAGATCCTTTGATTGTGTTGAAACTTTTTTTGGAAATGATACGGGATGATGGTGATTATGATGATGATGGGAAAGTTTAATTGTGTGCCCTTTTCAATTCCAACTCGACACATTTTTTGTTCCGATTTCGATGCGTGAAAATGAGAAAAAGAAACAGTGTAGAACTCTGACTGAATGAGTTGGGCTCTTGTTTCGTATCCCATCCCAATTGAAAGAAAAGATGCCATTGGGAGCAGGAGCCATTCTATTTTTTGATCTTGTGTCATAATAATGAATAATAGTAAGTACGTTATTCACGGCTCGTCGCACCAGTTCAGTGGCAGTGGGGACGGGGAACAGGAAGATTCTCGAACCTGGAACTGAATGGGAACTCCTGGATGTCTATTTTGTTTACGGTGACATTTACATTTTTTTGGAGCGCTCGGCTCAGCAACAATATTTTTGTTTGGGGAATTTTTGATCTTGTGTCATAATAATGAATAATAGTAAGTACGTTATTCACGGCTCGTCGCACCAGTTCAGTGGCAGTGGGGACGGGGAGCAGGAAGATTCTCGAACCTGGAACTACTAAATAGGAACTCCTGGATGTCTATTTTGTTTACGGTGACATTTACATTTTTTTGGAGCGCTCGGCTCAGCAACAATATTTTTGTTTGGGGATGGGATGGATGAGCACCTATTTTTTATGCAGCCTTCGCATTCATTATTCAGGAAGGGAAGATGAGAGAAGAACATAATGAACTTGGGATGGATGGATGGATGGAAATAATGCTACCAGCTTCCAAGTCCTTCCTGGAAATGGAATTTTAGAGTCAGAACAAGAATCCTATGAATATAAAGGAGATGGATGGATTTGAATTGAATTGACGACGACGAGTGTGCAAGGTCTATACATGTTCTCCACGTGTCCTTTTTTACAGTTGTATTGTATTGCTTGGCCCTAATCCTCGCGAAGGAGGATTTTGTATTTTTGTTATTTTTTCCTGCTGGGAAATTAGAATTGGAGAAATTGAAATGAGAATGGGGAGGGGATGGCTGAAGCATCCCTTGTCCAATCTTGCGATGGGATGGGAATGATTGATAACTGGAGAAAAGGGGAGAAGAAGGTAGGCATCTATCCGGATCCACTTTGAAACTTTATATTTTTTCTTGGCTAAAATGACAAATTCAATTCAATTCACAGAGATCCTGAATACACTTATCCAGATCCAGATCCAGTTGATAGCCTAGCCCATCTGATTACATCTTGAGGTTTTCTGTGGGGACCTGAGCTGAAAAATGTGTTCATTGTTGCTCTGGGATTTGCGCAGCAATCAACTTGTCCTGGTCCTGACCTCGAGTGGGATGATGAAAATCCTGTCTCTGTCCTTTTGTTGCATACCCTCAACCACCTTCCCGTGAATACTGAGAATTTAAAACGACAACGCATTCAGATTCAGAATGGGAGGGTTGATCCCTGAGTTTCCAGAAAAGAACTATTCTATCCGTTTGTTGATGACAGAAAAGTAATCATGGGAAAATATAAATGGGATAAGTTGTCCTTCGCCCATCATCTCACTTCAGAAGATCAGAAGTTCCATCAGAAGAAGGATAAATATCATGCCATGCCACGCCAAGGCACACCCAAGCGTCATAAAAAGAAGGACCTCCTCCTGAGCTGCAGCACGCTGTCAATTTCGAGAATTGTTTGTCGTCTTTTAAATCAAGAAGAAGTGGGTCAGATCAAGAAAAAAAATATTCATGGGGCTAAGAATAGAAGAGAAGCAGCAGGTAAAAAAGAGGAGTTTTTAAGAGCAAATAACAATCCATATGGAAAGCAATACAGTGGGATTCTTCCTTTTCCTTGAGGGAAAAGGTGGAGCAGATTGCGAGTTTGCAGGCCCAAAAGCAATCTGGAGAAGAATGCTGCTGCCAAGCCAAGCCAGACCAGACCAAGGCAACAGCATGACTTCGTTATTCTGGCAAATGAAAAGCTGAATACAAAAAGAAGCAGAGAAAGAAAGCACTACAGTGCACTGCACTACCCAACCGATTCGATTGGAGAGGGAAAAAGAACAAAAGGGAAATGGAAATGGTTTGAGTTGACTTCTTCTCCTGTAATTGACTTTTGTCTTGGCGCTGATTTGCCAGTGAAACGTCCCACTGAGCGAGCGAGTAGTACAGAACAAAAGTGAACTTTCCAGGGCTGACGGAGCGAAATGGAGAAATGGAGAGAAACTAAAAAGTAGTTTGTTGATTTTTTGGGGAAATGGTAAGCTACTACTTTCCCGTTTTATAGTTTTGCTTTGACAGGAACTAATGGACTGGAACTGGAAAAGGCTGGGGAGATGAAGGCCACTTAAATGTGAAACGGACCAGAGACCAGCGACCAAAGAACAACCTTACCAAGAAATTTTGTGACATGGTGAGGCTAAAACACCTGGAATGTTTCTCTTTTCCTGCTCGAATCAAATCTAAAATTATCGCTTTTTATGGGGGTGGACACTGATCAGCCTTGAGGAGAAAGTAATAAAGCTTCTTCGTGGAGGATATTAAGCCCGGATGCGAGCTTATGGTTCCGCTGTACATAATTAGCTGACTTTCGCCGAAATGTTTTGCAAATCTTGAGGTAGTCAACAGGAATATTTTGACTTCCGAATGTGGGTGCTCGGATCTCAATTCGAGATTGAAGAAATTTCACTTGATTCGGGGGCTTCCAGGATTCGCTCAAAATTCCTATTGAATGCCAATACCAGGCACGATCTATATTCCTTCGATTTGGTATATACCTAAATATATACTCCGGCGTTTTCTGGAAGGCATTGAAGAAATTGAAATGAATAAATAAAGAGTGTTTCTAGGAATAAGTAGGGAGGGAATTTTGAAGTGCTTTCAGATCATGTTACGGAGTTACGGTGGGGCATCCAAGGCGAAAGCATTCTGAGACTGGGGTTTGAGCTCGCGCACTTAATATTTCAGGTGAGTTCCTTCACCTCCCATAGCGGAGAAGAGAGAAGGATTGCCAGAGAAAGTATTGGAGATGAAGTAAGGGGAAATACTTCGAACAACGGAGGGAATTATTCCGAAGAAAAGCAATCTTTCTCGAAGAATGGGATGAGATGAGACGAAACGAGATGAAAGCTTTGAAGTGAATAAAAAAGCCTTATCGACCTTTATTCCATGGGCTTGCTCAACTCCTGTTTCTGCCTGTCGCACTTTTTATTTACAGTTACTTTTTATTTAATGGCCGTGTTTTTGGAAGAGACTGGATTTCCTAATATTTTAGAAGTTAATGCAGGTCTCTGGGGAAGCGCTTAAATGAAGTACAACAAATTGCTTGTTTCGGCTCCAGCGTCTTAGCTTCATCTCTTTGAAGGAATGGATTTGGAGAGATTAGGGAATCCTAAACGTTCAACAATTTGTTCATGATTCCATAAAATTCCTAAATTCTCGCTTAAACTGGCAAAATTCGTATGCAAAACTTTTTCCGATTCATTTGGTAAAGTTGGTGGCGGCACAGGATTTTCAACGTGATTGCACTTTCCGGGCGTATCACTTTGCGTCATTCGACTCGATCTTCATTAAAAATCCACCCGACCCTCCAAATCAACTAATGATCGTGAAGAAATCCTTTTTGTAAGTAAAGTACTATTATTGACGTTGCTGTTGCGTGATGGCATTTTGATTAGGAAGGTGACTCTCCCTCCCTCATTAAGAATTAATGATATTCCCTTTGATGTCAACACACAGAAAATCATCGGATCACTTTCCAGGTCATAAAGTCATAAATAATCCCGTACAATGCAATTTATGATGATGAAACCCACTAAATGCGAATGCTCACATGAAAATGGCAAGTACGCCACCGGGTGCAGTATTCACCACGTATTCGTTTCCAAAAATACCCGAGATGAAACATGAACACGAGGAGAATTATTGGGGTTGAATGAGAGCACCAGAATCTGAGTAAGATTCATTAGGGTGTGATTAAATGAAATCAAATGAATTTTGAAAGCCTGTACCCAAGCATGATCCAATTTGATTTGCAAATCCACAAGCAGCTTTAAATAAGTCCACCATTATTTTACTCAGATTTTAAGTACGGATGAAATAGATGACAGGGAGGATCATGAATCAGCTTTAATTGGTTAAGTACAAGTACAGCTCGGAGGAGATTACTTTAAAGCTGTGCGTCATCATCAGAAAAAATGCCATACTTCAGAATGTGTATAAATAGACGACCCCAAGGTACCCCCTTTTAGGATTACTTTTCAACGGTTCTTTGACTCCAACGGTTCCATCACCTTATGGACCTTATGAAGAGCACAAGACGATAAACTCATTAAAAATAAAATTATTCGACAGAGATCAAGATTTTTTATTACAGCGAGGTTGATTTGATTCCTCCATTCCAGTTCGTACAGTCCCTTCGAACAACGAAGTAGATATTTCGGGAGCTATACAATTATTTACCTTCCGGGAAAAGGGAAGAGTCCTTTAGACTTGAGCAAGCGGGAATCCTGGAACTGACACATGAAAAGATACACACACCTTCCCAGCCTCCAGCCTTTCTCGATTTTGACTGTTTATCCAAACAGCCAAAAAATATCTTAAAATATCTATTCATTCCCCTTCCCCCCTCTCCAGCATCGGAGCATTCCATTTCAATCTCATCCAGCAGCCAGCATTTCTAAACATTCCTCGAGCGAGCCCATCTCTGTCAGTTCAGTTCAGTCAGATCCGATCTATCTAGGTATCTTCCTAGATAGGTGCATTAGTGACTCACGCAGCCAGGCCCACACGTCATTTTAAAGAAAGAGCTGGAAGATGACAGATTATATTTTGCCGACAGCTTCCCCGAGACTCCTCTCACGTTTGGGGGAGTGTGCTGACAATTAAGATGAACGCAAAAGGGACTCCTTCACTAACTCACTACAGTACAGTTGCAGTTTAAATAGCATCCGAGGACCGGGACATAAATTCCTAGCGGACATGCGTAAGCATCGATCGAGAGAAAAGCCTTTTTTGTGGTGGACAGGTTGTCAACGGATGCAATGGCTCTACTCTATTTAACTGACTACCACTTAGAGGCTGCGACAACTTAAATAGCTACGAATAGAAAAGGACTTTTATGTCTAGACCTTCCGGACTTCAAACTTAATTCTTCCATTTCAAAATTTTAACTTACTCACTCACTCACTCATTTACATTGTCAGTTAGTCGGTCGGTTGGTACTTTTTCCCCGTTGCATTTCCAAGTAAACCGCGTCTAGCCACTCAGTCAGTAAGGCAATTTGCAGATTTTCCAGGCTCCGCTTTCTTAGAATTACCAAGAATCTCTGAATCATGGTCCATAGGCCAGAAATTCGATTCGCGAATTGCGAAAAAGATGCTCATGTTCTATTGTGTGCTATACGCAATTTTATTGTACTCGACTTGATTCTGAAGATTCGATCTGATTTGATTCGTCCACATCATCCAAAAAACAACAACGGCCAATTTCCCCCTAAAAGGAATAAAGCATTCCATTCGAGACAATAACCTCAAGCCAATTTTTATGGCTGTTGTGATGAAATCGTCGCATGTAGTCTTTCTCGTTATCTTCATCGCATCACTCGCAATCGAATCGAGTCGAATCCATCGATCAATAAACTTTATTGTCCTCTTGAAAGCAACTCCAACTCTCTTTCCTCGTATTTGTCGTTGGGGACAGGGACAAGTACAAAATGCTTCCTGCTACAATTTTCTACTTCTAGCTCCTACGGTATATTTATCAAATCAAACGCCTACGCTTTGGAGGAGCCTGATCCTGAATACTAAAGTGGAGTGTCAAAACAAGGAGGAAAAATGGAGGTGTGGGATCAACAGATCAGGAATATGCGCAAAATGTACATCTTACTTAGCCCACTACCCCACTCCACTCCTCACCTCGCGAAAAACAATAGAAAGATGTACATTTTGAAGTACTTTGAGTTCTCCAACAAAAACTTCTTTTTTCGCCCACTTGGATGCATCAAACGAGCCACGGTTCTCGAGATCCACTTTTACGTCCCCTTAAAAGCACATTTATATTTCTTCTCCTGTCGTTTACTTACCTTTTGCTTTGTTTTTCATCCTCAATTTTTTCCTCTTTGAAAGGAAAAGTAAAAAGTACTTTGGGTTGAGTTGAATGACATGTCGAAATATCTTTCTGGGGAAGGATCCTCCAAAAAGTAAATAGAAGTTTTGCTCATGGCTCCATAAAGTACAACCAAACAACTAGTACCAGTGACCTCCTTCCTTCGAGGGAGGGGGAAAACCGGAGGATGGAATGTACCTCCTGAAGTGAATGCTTTGATCTCGGAAGAAATCGCACTAAATTCATTGTTTACTTCTCGTGTTGCTTTTGCTGGACTTACATGGTTTACCTTGTTAACAGCCCCTGCTTTTAAGGACCAAAATGCTTTCAAGTGGACGACGAAGCTTTTAAGATATCAAGGAAGGAAGAAAACATTTCAGAATTTGTACTTCGGGCTTTTATCCCCAGCCCCAGCTCACCTGGTTATACCCGGAAAAATGGCTGCAGTTGGAAGTAGAGATGAAGATGATGATGACGATGATGCAAAACTCCTTCCTTCGAGGGAGGGGGAAAACCGGAGGATGGAATGTACCTTCTGAAGTGAATGCTTTGATCTCGGAAGAAATCGCACTAAATTCATTGTTTACTTCTCGTGTTGCTTTGCTGGACTGAAGTACATGGTTTACCTTGTTAACAGACCCTGCTTTTAAGGACCAAAATGCTTTCGAGTGGACGTCGACGACGAAGCTTTTAAGATATCAAGAAAGGAAGAAAACATTGCAGAATTTGGACTTCGGGCTTTTATCCCCAGCCCCAGCTCACCTGGCTATACCCGGAAAAATGGCTGCAGTCGGGAGTAAAGAGACGATGGTGATGATGATGATGCAAAAGCTAAAAATGGAGGATTTGGTGCACCAGAGCACCAGATTTGACCTCCTCAATTCGGGATCTAACAAGTTGAGTTACTTACTCCACATTCATCGAATGCATTCTGCCAACCTATAGCTGCATCCCCCAGTTTTGGGTAAATAAGTAGTGTAGGCTGAGTTGTTTTCTTTCGTTCTTGGATGAATTTAGGGAGATGAGCGTGATCCTTTTGTCTACAAGCGCAAGTTAATTCTGATGGGATGGGATGAGAGTTGAAGATTTGAAGACCCACAAATCAAACATTTTCTTGATTGGCGAATAAAACGTGTTTGTTTGCTCACCGTGCCATGGCATGGCATCGCATGCAACTTCCCGAAGGAGAATGGAAACCGGTAGAACTAGAATGGTACACCTTCTAATGAAGATTCTTTACCAGTCACGCGTTGTAACTCCACCTGATTCATGACCAAAAAGGAGGAAAGGAAGATGATGATGATCATGCTGAAGCTATGCTGCGTGTTTATTTAGTTGGCTCAAATAAAAGTTTTTTAATTGAAGGTTTTTAGGTCAAACTTGTTTGTTTTGTGACGTGCTACACGAGTGCATACATTCATTCACGCAGCTGCCGCTTCACAATTCAGAATCGTTTCGTAGGATTCGTGAACATATAATTTTCTGGAGGAAGTGATTGAACCCATGTTTTCCAGGGAATGGGAGTGAGTGTGCGAGCGAGCGAGCGGCGAATGAAACATAAGTACTTACTACTTAGGAGATAGATAGATAAATTGGAAAAAGTTTTCCACTTAAAAATTTCCTTATACCTCGAGGAGGTGGGGTAGGTAGGAGAGGAGCAAGATAATTTGAGAAAGTTGATCTTGATTACTCTCCGCTCGAGTTTTTAACGACGGAGGAGAACAGCAGCAACAAGAAAAAAGGAGAAGTTGTTAAAGTTGTTCAAAGTGAAGTGAAGTTTTTTTCCTTTCCCGGGAAAACTACTCACTTATTTTATGTATGATCTGGTCGGGCCGGAAACTGGAGAAGTATTGTAGTTCCCGTGAAACCATTTCAACCCAACCCAGCTCGTCTTAACTCATCTCATCTCATCATTTTTTGATTCGTGGTGGAAGAGATAAAAAGAGAGATCTCTTAAAGTTGATTCTAAATCTAATCTTCCTGAGTTGGTTTGCGGAGAGTGGGAAAGTCTTTCCTTGCCTTGCCGTAGATTTTTTTTCGCCGAGATCATGGCTGAAGAAAAGGGAGGAGGGGGAGTGGCTGGTAGCTCAAGCATCAGCAGCAACAAGCCGAAAATTGTGTTACACACCTGTACGGACTCTCCTCCAGGGAGGGCTGTCCAGATCGTTTTGGCACACCTCGGCCTTCCCTACGAAATCAAAGTGGTGGACTTCGATAATGGCGAGCATTTCTCCGAGGAGTTTTTAAAGGTCAGAAAGACACATAAAAAAAGCATCCTCATCCTGTCGTAAAAATGGGGGGAAATGAGAAATTAAATTAGATTTGCCGAACATCCCATCCTTCACGAGAAAGGATGTGGATGAGGATGAACACAATAGAATTATTGGAGAGTGTGGTGATGTGTATTGTCGGGAGGAAGCATATGCTCAGAATAGGAAATTTCTGTACTTTTCCAGATGTATCCTCAAGGTGAGATCCCCGTCCTTGATGATGATGGATTGATCATTGGAGAAAGGTAAGAACGCAGACTGATTTTCTTGCAGCGTGAAATAAGTAATGTTACTTAACGCATGAATATTTGTTTTCCAAGAATAAAAATATGAGCCCATTAATCGAACGGAAATGAAGCGCCATACAGTATTTATTGTCTCCCT
>JAHZNH010000672.1:0-11293 GCA_027744355.1 Tyrannoseira gladiata
GCTGGTGGTTTCCAGCGCTAGATGAAGTTTCTCCGTCCTGATTTTCGATGGTTTTAGTAGCTACTTCGCTTGTGGTCTCTTGATCTCTTTCTTGGACTTGGCCTTAACGTAATAAATATGAACATGGCCTAATTAAGCACTTTATACCGCACGAAAATTGTATAGACTTAGAAAGTAATATAGATTTTGGTTACTCACCATCGCCATCCATCACTTCAAAGACTTCCGAGGAGAGGATGAAGGCTACAGTCGTGTCACCATCCCATCTCCACCATTCGGTGTCTACTGATTACCGATAAGTAAGGTGCAGCGTGCATGCATATCTACTAAATAAGAGTACTTCCCCTTCCCAATTCCAAAAGGGGGGCTCCAATTTTCTCTGTCACTTTACATTCTTCTGTCACTGTCTCTGTCACTAATCATAATTTTATGCATGGCCAAAGTAGATACTTCTTGCTTGGATACAAATTAACAAGAATTATGCCTAAATTATGCAGCTTTTAAGAAATAATGCACTAATTCTCATCTGCGCATTCTTTCTTTCCTCATGATCCTTGCAGGGACCGCATCATTTATTATGCACATCAAAATTCAATTTTATGCTTTTATCTTTTTATCGAACTGAATTACATGCAAATCGTAGCGACATCGATCTTGTTTCACTGTGAAGTTTAAAGCGAAATGTTAATGATCCCGAGTATCAGTCTGAAATGATTTGTTGCAAAGATAGCCAGAAAAGGCGTGCTTTTTTACCGTCAAAAGGCTAATACTAATCCATCTACATACGTTTTCGACATGTTTATGACGCTGGGCCTGAATGCATAGAGCATCCCTAATGCCCACTTTTTTTGTAAGGATGATCAAGAAGACAAGACACTTGGGGGAAGTTTTTATTTGGTCTATCTAGTCAAAGGAGCATTTTCAGACTCGCTCACAAGTCACAAGAACAGGTTGCATTTTGGCAAAATTATGATGAGGAGATACACACTCGAGCTGAGCATCGTACATTAGTTAGCTGTCGTTTTTTTCTGCGATAACCCTTCAAAGCGAAAATGACGCTCCTTGTTATCTTCAAGCATGACTTTTAAAATGTCTTTTGAAGTTGTACATTAAAAGTGTAGGTCATCATGTACATATTATGGCTCGGCTCCGGCAGTAGTAAGCACAAGTTGCATGGATGTTTCGAAAAAGAGAATCCTTTTCAAAGGAAATGCGCGAAGGTTTCAAGCACGTTTATGAATGAAAGTTGTCTGTTGAGCTAGTGAGTACGTGGGATTCGATTCTCAAGCTCACGCGTAAATGAGATACTGATGTTGTTGTTGTGTGTGAGCGAGGAACCTCGCGTATGAAGTTGCAGACATTGTTCGCATTCGTAGTTCGCCGGTAAGCCTCTCGCTGACTGGGTCAAGCTCAGCTGAGGTGTGGAAAATTAAAAGTGGAAGATTTAAACTCTTCATTCGAAAACAAGCTGTGTGGAGACTATTTTTAAAGCTGATTTGTGCCTGGAGTGAGAATTAGAAGTGTAGTGACTGGAGAAAGTAGTTGGAAATCAATTCAGTACGCACTAGAGAAAGTGAGACAGTGATGTCCGAAGAGGCAATGTGTAAAAATATTAATTGAACTTTTGTGGAAAAATACAGAAGTATTGCTTTTGCGAGTTTGTTAGAAGTGGATGTGAACCTGGGAAATCAATCAGTGTACGAACTAATGAATTTCAGTCGTGAAAGTTTGTGGAAGTGTTTCAAGGCTGGCTGCTCAGCCAAGCTCAACACTAATTTCGGAGCATAAATAATTAAACTGAAGAGAAAACCTCCAAGTTCAAAGGTAAGTACGAATTGAATTCAAATTATGATTAGATCTTGGAATCAATTATTATATTTTTTCCTTTCCCTTAACATAAAGTGTCATTATCCTCGTTCGAGTTGATCTAATTCTGACTTAGCTAGAATCTTAATTTTTTGTTCATTATGGTTCCTCCATGAGTACTTTTAAAGAATTCTTTGTAGTCATTATCATCGTATTAATTAAATTAGCACCAGGTGCTTCAGTCATTTTCATCAGTAGTGCTACGACGTGTCGTACCTAAAAGTATTACAGGGATGTTTTTCATAGCACTATTTTTTTCTACATTTTTGCTCTCGATTTCTTCGCCAACAACACACTTTCACATTCGTTTTTAGGAAACCTGAACTCTCGTAAAAAATGTACCAGTCCTAGACCGACCGACCAACTTCAAGGTGTTGTAAGCACTATTTTTTTCTACATTTGCTCTCGATTTCTTCGCCAACAACACACTTTCACATTCGTTTTTAGGAAACCTGAACTCTCGTAAAAAATGTACCAGTCCTAGACCGACCGACCAACTTCAAGGTGTTGTCGCGTCGCACTTCTTCCCTATTTAAACCTGTAATTCTCTGGTGGTATGGTATGCTATGATGTCATATTGTTCGTTGCATTCAACGCAAGGTGTTTCTAATTTAATTTCTTTTTCATTCGTACCAAATTAAAACTGCATTGCTTTCAAAGCAGCCATAATTCCTCGTTTATTGCCAGTTGTTATACCGGTCGAAAACCAGGCTTGATGCGCCACCCGGCAACCTCAAACTACGCGAAAATCCATTTCCACTTGATTTATTGGCCATTTTACTTACGACAACTCGCCTGATTTGTACTATTTTTTTGGAGTTTGCAAACCTGCAGGACTGCATTTATGTACTTCAGCATATTCAGAGTCTGACTAACAACCACCTACACAAACTATCACTTCACTTCACATTACCATCAATTGGTGAAGGAGAACTAACTATTGGTGAATTCTAGCCATAAAAATATTTTTAAAAACCAAAACCAGAGAGAGACTCGTGCATCACAGAACCCACAAGCGAATGTGGGCTCGCAATTTGCCATATATCATTTATTGCTCATGAGTTATTGGAGTTGGTGCCAGGCCTGACATTTTCAATCGCTGTCACTATCGTTTAAAAATAAAACGATACATAATGGCTACAAAGTTCCCTCTACTGATCAATATGGCATTGTATTCAGAGAAGATGTTTCTCTCTTATTCATTCTTTCCTGCCCGGGTTAGTAGGTCTTGCTTGGTGTGAGGAGCATCATGAATTTCTACGGAATATACTCACAGGTATCAGGTGGAGGACTTTTTAATCAAATAGTCGTAGTTTGTTTACGCACAATAAAAAAATCTTCATGACTTCATGATTCATTTCAAATATCTGATGATAAAAATTGGCCATTTGGCAGGAGAAATAATTGAATCGTCTCTTGCTGCTTGCTCCTCTGAAAGATTCTTTTTTGCCAAAAATGACCCACTTTTGTGCATTTTTCAAAAGAATATAATAATTTCTCTAGGCTTTGTGCAGTTTGTAATGACGATGATGCACCTTCTTCTTGACTTACTTTATAGAGAGAGGGATTAGACAACCGGTTATGTCTTCATCTTAGAATTACATCTCTCTCTCTTCCTGTCTTATGAATTGCAAATGTGATATTTCTTCTACGAGCTCAACTTTAAACTAAGCAATTTTTAATAAGTACTGATCACAAACTCAAGTCAAGTGCGAGTCCACTCTTAATGAGTTATGATAAATGTATGCGTGCAAACCCAACTACGATAAGACCTCGGAGTTTTTTTTATTTTATCTGTGAATTCACTTTGCAATGGTTTGGGCGCATAAAAAATGTGAGTCGTGCTTTATTTCATTGCTTCAAGACAAGAATCAATATTTAATAGTATTGGTTTGTCGTGTATGAAAATTCCACTCATCTCCTGTAATACCTCCCAAGAGTGGCACTAAAAATAACCTTTCACTGACATTTACCTCAAGTTCTACACGGATTTGCATTCATATTACAGCTCATTTCCAATTTAAATTTTTTATGTGTGGAGATAATTATGATTTTTTATTATTGGATCTTATTTTTACAATCACGAATCAAGGATCTCTCCACTTAATCTGTGCCTAGCCAATCATTATGCATTTGCCCCTTCTCTTCTCCCGCAACCATTGCTGCTGCTCAAATCACATCTTTCATACGAGTTGTCACTTGACACATTATTTATTTGTGGGTTGGCAAAAGTACAATTGCGTATTTACTTTCATATTCGAAACCTAAGAATTTCTCGTCGCCGCAGCTTTCATCTTAAAATTTTCTCCGAGTAGGTGAATAGGACTCTGACAAGTGAGTAAGACTGGAAACGGTGTCAAAAATGTAGGATGTATGCCATATCTTATTTTCCCCGCATGTCTTGCCATGTCACTTGTATTGCAACATTTGCGAGCCAACTGCCTTCTGCTGAAGATATTAGGGTGTGATAAACAGGGACTGCAAAAGAATTAGAATCCACAATGAGTTGAAGAGGTAAATACATCCATCCACCACCACCACCTTCACCTTTCCTTGGTAGAGCCGAGACCTACTCATGAGCACTATGACGCAGTGACACGGAGCAAAGCGTGTTAAAAGAAAAGAATCGCTCGCGAGAAATGAAGATCTTGTGACTGGGCCATTGTCAAATTATCCGTTTGTACGAGAAGTCGTATCATCTCTCAGTAAAAGCAGCCCTGTGTCAAGGAGTGTCAAAATGCAAAGTGAATACAAATAACACAAATCTCTAACAGGTTTCTTCTTCTTCTTCTATTGAATCATCATCACCAACTTATCATCAGCATTCTATGGCCAACATCGTCTTTTGTTTTAGCCGTTGAATTTAAAACCCCTTTTGGCAGTGGATTTAAGCGAGAATTTTGAATTGGGGTTTAATCGTAATGAGGCACGCAGCAACGGCGAAACAAGTTCACTAGTCATAGTCACTACTATACAGCAGCAGCTTCTTCATCTGTAACTTTTTTGTATTTGCCCTCCTGCAAATGATAAATATATGCAAATTTAGAGTGGAAATTGCTATCAAAGCTGAACTGTTTTCTAGAGTTCGTTTCTAGTGCATAGTTAGAAGTAATGTGAATTCAATCTACACGCAGGTTTATGCACGATTATGCATAGGTTTTTTGTATTCAAACAAAAATTTCACGGAAGCTGTCACTCTCGCATAATTTTCGAATGCGAATGCACAATTTTTATTCGATTAATCATACAAATTGCGACCATGTCATTTTTCTCGTACCGCTAAGCTGCCAACAATTTCAGGAGAGCTAGAGCTGAGTTGCTTATGTGAATCGTCCTTATGTATTACAGCCATTAGAAGCTTTCATTTAAGTAATTCATTATCATTTAATCCGTACACAGACTCTGGTTCCGCCTTTTTTTCCTGTGTACTTTGCGGATTTCTCAAGTCGTAATTAAATACATCACATTTAATTCCATTACTCATGTGCTACTTATGCAATATCCCATTCTTTCTGAATCGTAATGATCGAAAGTCGTAAAAAGTGAAAATAAACAGGAGAATATAAGATGATGAGATCTGAAGATTATTCTTATTAACTTTAAAATCATTAAGCGCCACTTGATTCTCCACCTACATTATTATGATTGCTGACATGTCCAATTGATCGAACAGAATCGTCTCTCAACCTCATCCTGACAACCATGTAATCTTTCTTTCTTCTTCACCTGTTTTGATATGTTCGCTGGCACCCCGTGTAAGTGAGTGAGTCTTCTTGAAATGTATTATTTACCCATACACCTAACCACTCTCCATTCACATTCACTCTCCCCTGTCAAACGCCTTATTTGCTCTTTGAAACTTTCGGAAAATTGAGTAAGTAGTAGTGAAATCAGGATTTTTCAATCGAATTAATATTTAGCTGAGCTGGGCTTGATTTATTTTCGAAAAGAATTGAGTTGAATCGATTGAAATCGAGGTGAATATGGATGAATTGGGAGAAAGTTTTTCAGTTCACATTCCTCTCGAAGTATAATTGAGGATGTCAAAGGTCAGAGCATGTTTCGCCTGCTGGGACTTCACAGAGCGCTCTGATTTTGTCTCTGCAATGAGAAATTCTGAGAAAATCTGAGACATTACATACTTGTTCACTACGTGTTAAATTCATCGTGCATGCATAATAGTGTATTTTTACAGGGAAAACTCGAAACTTCAAAAAAGTATTCATGCTGCTATCTTGGTGGTCGACAAAGTCCCCACAACATCACATTCTGCATTCCTCCAAGTTATTTATGGCTGATTTTCGTATGGTAATCACCACTTATTATTTTTGGTATTTTCCTTAAGCTGACTCAATGATCGGCGAGTTTATCTCTGAAGATTTGCTGATAAACCCTAAGAATAGTGTGTTAATGTTCTTGTTTTTCATTTCGTATGCTAATCACCACTTATTATTTTTGGTATTTTCCTTAAGCTGACTCAATGATCGGCGAGTTTATCTCTGAAGATTTGCTGATAAACCCTAAGAATAGTGTGTTAATGTTCTTGTTTTTCACGAAATCATCCAAACTAACCTACTAATTCCCATCATGATTGCTGGGATTAGATTAATTGACATGCTAATTGCAAGCTTTATTTCTGATCCATCTCGATTTTTGCAATTACTCTCACAACCGGAATCCCATAAACTCAATAATCCTTAATTCCTTTCCATCATCCTCCCTCCTGAGTATATGAGCAAACAAAGTAAGCAAGACCTTTCAATTTCTTACACGATTACATTTCCATAAAAGGAATTTGAAAGTGGGGAAGAAATGATCAGACTCTCTACGAACCATCATCGTCTGTTTCTTCGTAGCGAGATTTAAAGTATTGAGTTTCACGCGAGTATTTTGCAGTTGCGGATATGTATGGTGAGTGCAGTACTAAAGTAAAGTATTAAGTGCACTCGGAAGTTTCGGCGAAGCGATTAAAAATGAAAGAGCGAAAAGTATAACAAAAAAACTTTCATTCTTTCGAGAGCCAACTTGAGATATGACTCTTTTTTCTTTCTTCTGCTCTCGGGAACCAGCGAGTGGTATAGAGCATTTGCATGTGCGTTAATAATTAATTATCTCGAACTCCCAAGTTTGACTAGTCAACCACGCCACCACTACACACCCCGAACAAATAAGCCATCACACGAATTGCAAACGCTCCAAGACTTTGTTAAAATCAAATAATACGAGATAATTACGATAATTTAGCAGTGAGAAGATGAGTGGAAAATTTTTCTTGGGATAGAGTGCCAATAGCATCAGAACATCAAAAGTCCTTTATCAGTGCCATGCCACGCCATTTGATTCGCCGGAATCTAGATAAAGCTTTATATGAAATGAATGTTAACATCTATGGGCTCTCTTGAACCGCTCGTATAGGCTTTCTTTTTTCTCTTCAATACATTTCAAAAATTGTAACCTGTCATATTTATCGAATGAAATATTGCTCTAACCTCAGGAAAAAACGAAAATGATCAACTGCCCACTATAAAACTTCCTTGCCTTCCGACAATGAAAAGTTACATGTGCGTTGCGAATTGACAGCCCTTCATTTCGCATAGGTATATTCTTTACGCACTTCCGACTTTAAGCCCTTAGTTACGCAGTAGCTATTAGTAGGTACTCTCATCTGAGTACCTATAAAAGATAAAAAGTATTTCGACACGGTAGCATTTGGATAAAACGATATTTTAGAATTTTATTAAAAGCAGTAATGAACACAGGGTTGCATTGGGCTATTGGGCATAGGAAAAATCGTTTTTATTTACTTTCTGTTTTATAATGCACCCTTACACGTAAACATGCATGTGTCTTAATGATGCCTGTGAGGATCATAATCACAATTTTTGTAATCATAGGACAGACAGTAATTTTTGGCTTCATCTCCGTTTGCATAATTAATTGTTCAATTACATTCAAGCTGTGATTTATGATACATATCAAGTTATTTTTTCGCTTTCCTCAGCGAAAGTACTATTGGTCAGCATTTTGCGATTGGATGCAATCTATTGAAACTGTTTTGTTCTGAAAAAAGACTGCCGAATCATCGATTCAATTTTAACTGAAATTCATTATCAACATGTATATATGCTTTACTAGCGATACAATACTAGGGATGGAGTGAGTAGGTACGTACATTTTCTCAACGAATTGCAATTCTAGCTAACGTCATTCTCTTTTGAGAAAATATCCATTTTCGCATTATTGAATTATTATGAATGAAAACCGAATGATTCCGTCAGAGTGTAGAACATTCAAAGTTTATATCTTGCGAGGAAACATTTAAGTGCAGTACACAATAAATTTTCGCATACAAATCAAGTAATATTCAGAGTATCGGAATATCTTCTCTTCAACGTTAACTAAGGGCAAATAATAAATGAGTAAGATAGTAGGAGAAGGGAAAAGAAAGAAGATAGGGAATAAGAGACTTGCCAATAAAGGAGAGCTCCAAGAATAGCGGCGGTCCTTTTCTCTTCCTCCTTTTTTCAGCCTATTTGTTGTGGACAAACTTTAAAATAAGCCAGTCTGGTAGTGGAGTGATGTTGAATACGAAATGTTAGTTTGAAAGCATGCTCGATTTTCGAAGTGAACGTTGGCTTTGCTTCAGTTTCATATTTATTTGTCCGCAGGATCTGCATTAAGGACACAAAAGGTGCATTATTACTGCCACGTCGATCAGGAATTTCGTGTTGCCAACTAGTGCTAACCAACGCTTTTGTAGTCATTCTACCTCATCGCATTAGGCAGTTAAAAAATAATGACCGAATGGATAATCGGAATCACCTACTGATGAAATATTTTTATTTTTTGCTCTACTCCACCACTTAAAGTGATGTCGATGACAATTTAATCATTGAACAATTTGATCTCTTATGAATCTGATGATTATCACTGGCAGATTGGCAAAGATGGCTATAGTTTTCTATAGTCTTTCAATTTTTCAACGCGCATTTTTACTACGTTGAATACGGAATAAACATAACTCCTCAGTGAAGACAAGTTGATGAGCAATAAACTAACCCAACACAACCTATTCTTGAGTGAGTGCGAAAGAACATCCCTAATTTCTGTAATAGTACTAAGTATTATTAATACATGATAAATAAGCGTTTTATTATTGCAATAAAAACGTTGACTGACGAACACGTACGATACAATGTAGTACTTCTGTAGATGTGAACATGCGCCATGTACCTTTTTTCTGAAAATCAAAGTCAGGGTTTCCTCTAAGCTTTCATTATTCTACGCAGGTAACACATTTTTCGTGTCAAAGGTCCGCTACATGACAATGGGATGGCCCTTTTGTTTGCTGCTGCACGGATATGATCTCATGTTGTTGATGATGATGATGAGTTTGTTGAAAGGTTGTTCGTTCAGATTTTCACGGTTTTTATAGGCTCCGCATCTCGCTCAAATAAGAGTAAAAATATCAAGGACCTCTGTCAATTAACCTCCTTTACTAAGGGAATTTTCTGAAAGGCTCACTCACTCACGACCAATCTAACTCTCTTGGCAAGAAGCTGAGTGATTTTTTATGCAAAAAATTTGCTCATGTCCCTAGCTTTTCCCATAACCACGGTCAATACAAAGCCGACACTCATGTTCCTCTTCAATGAAGGAAAAGCTCAGATAAATATTTGTACAAACACATGTCGATACAACCAACGAACTCACCAATGATCATTTAAATATTAGATTAGGGATAATTATGAAATGGTCTTCAGTCAGAGTTGTCAGCTTTCCCTTCGGAAGAGGATAACACGAAGAGATGATATCTCATAAATTATGTATTTATACTTACTACCTAATAATTTGTAATTTCCTAATTTTGTTTCAACTCGTAAATCCTCCCAATTTCATTTTGTCACTCTAAGATCCTAGCTGTAACTGTACTCATATCTCATTTTTCTTATTTTTGCAGATGGGCTGCCAACCACACGACAGAACTTGGTTCGGTTGAATCTGCTGCTCAACCCTTTTGACTTTGAACTTTACTTTTGTTATTCTAACAACGAATTTATTCAGCTTTCAACACCTCACCAGTGGAGAGTAGACAGTTGCAGTGCTAATTTGTAGCTTTTCACCACTAAAGGTCATTAAAAATTCAAGTTTCAGAGCTTGAGAAGTGGTGTGTTGCTGGTGACTGGACACTAAGAATTATTATTATTGGTGATAATTTAAGCGTTAAGCAATTTGTCAAACAAGGTGAGTGTAATGGACGTTATGCTGAAAAGTGGTTTAGCTCTGATGTGGAATCATGCTCGAAATAAGACGTGATGAAATGCGCGTGAAAAAATGGACAAAATGTGAGCATCGTCTCTTCATGTCATTAACAATAGAATATAGAGTTGGGTGAAAGGTGGTCGATTTTGTTTATACTTGTGAGAGTGCGTGCAATTTTTTNCAAAATGTGAGCATCGTCTCTTCATGTCATTAACAATAGAATATAGAGTTGGGTGAAAGGTGGTCGATTTTGTTTATACTTGTGAGAGTGCGTGCAATTTTTTCTTCCTAATGATCCTCGTAATTATACTGACTTGTAAGATGTGCAGCGGATATTGAACTTTTGCTAGGGATTTAATGAGGATGAGTAGGAGAAAAAGTATAATCGCGAGAAAAAAACTGTGCCGTATCAAGTGTTGATGAGTTTAGTGAGTGAGCTTGGTTCAGGCACAAAAAGAAAAATGCCGAAAGAACTATAACCCAAGCTTGAGCTTGTGAAACTGGAGCAGCTTCAAAGTTTAAGAAATTATAGTTAGATGTGATAATAAATTGTTGTTTTGTGTAAAAACATATCGGCCTTAGGTGCACCCACATTAAAATCGATCGCACGACCTGAATGACTACAAAAAATATTGTTTTTTTAAACTTTGCCCCGAAGGAGAACATTAGCAATAGCAATGCCGCTAGGATAAGGCTAGTTTCTGAGGATAATTTACAACTCGTAAAAAATGTCTTCAGCACCGGGTGAACCAGGAGGAGGAGGAGGGCAGGACAAGTCCCTACCTGCAGAATCCGCAGATGGACTTGGTCCATTTATAACCGTCGTTTCTGTTGACGGTGGTCTTCAATGTGGGAACAAATTGACAGTGAAGTTCCCTCCTAGTGAAATGGGTGATACGCCCAAACAAGGGAAACAAGCCGTTATTAGAAAACTTGACACGAAAAATGGCCATGACAAGACATCATCTTCTTCTTCATCCACATTACCGCTGCCGACCCGGCTTACTCAACCAAGTGGCGCTGCGGGAGGAGATTTTCGGAAAAATGTGCATGGCAGCAATGGGTCAATCCCTTCGAAATTATTGCAGTCGGGCGATGCGAGTGGTGCGGCATATGTAACAGTTCTGGCTTTGACGGAGGAGCAATCATTGTTGCATGATGGGAA
>JAHZNH010000673.1:0-11165 GCA_027744355.1 Tyrannoseira gladiata
CAGTGGCTGTGGCAGACAGACAGTGTCATCATCATTTCTTCTCCTCCACGAGTATCCATACCACGCATGTCTTGTCATTGTCAAGCCACCATTTTTCCAGAACTCAAGCCTCTCCGAATCAGTGACATTGGCTAGGATTGCATGGGTTGCGATGCTGTGGCAGGGACTGGCACTAAGTATTAGCAACTTTTATTTATTTTTAAAGATTTCTATTTCGCGAAGAGTGAATATCTTCAATTTACGAGCAGTGAGGAGAAAAAGGGATTCTCTACGATTATCTCTGCTTCACATGCCCTCTGCAAGTCGTATTCCTTACTGGGGGTGATCCCTGAATCTGACATGGGAATGATGAAGGAAGAACTAGAAAATGAAAGGCATTTTCTCATAATAAAAAAGTGAAAGTTGGCTTTGTTTCGGATGGCTCTACTTTCCCCCTTCTCCTTCATTTCATTCCATTTCTGTAGTTGCCCTGTCAGTGCAGTGGCATCACATCACATCACATTCCTTCTGTTTTTACGACGGGTCATAAAATAGGGTCCACTCCACTCGGGGGAGAATCGTATATCACATCTCATCCCCGAGAAAAAAACATTTACAATAAATTCTTCCAAGTTTCCAGGGATTGCACGATGCTTCGTTCATCCATCCCCGTCGCGTGGATAAATGGGAATGGCCAGTGTTAGCACTAGCAAAACAACGGAACTTTTTCTCTTGTTGTTACTTAAATAGCAAATAGCTAAATTGAGAAAAATACTGTACTTTATAGGTCAACCCTATTACCATCGTGGTCATCATCGTCGTCGTCATCATCATCATCATCGACTACAACAACATCATTATCATTCGATATTCCTCTGGGCTTATGGGTATTTTGACTCCTTTATTTCCTCCAAACTTTTTCTTTCCTTCGAAAGGCGAATTCGTACTGATACTGGTTCTGGTACACGATTACATTGCTGTGAAAATGATGATCACCCCCACGTAATTTCCCTTTCTACCCCAGTGCCGTTGCTCTTTATATTTTTCTCGGAATAATGAAAAAAGTTGGTCATTCCAAGGAAAAGTAATCACTACCTCTGTAAGGGTTTTGCTCATTCACAGAAGCAAATCAACTCATTCAAAGGGAACGCGGATTCCTTCGCATCCATTCATTCATTCACTCCGATTCATTCAAACATTTTTGCCTCTTTTCAAATTAAGATTAATGGAAAAGATAAGAAAGGGCTTTTGCCCAGCGATATAAAGAGTAAAGCAAGTAAGAAGTAAGTAAGTACTTTGGTTGGTTGGTTGGCTACTGCTGATGATGATGATGACGCTTCCGACGATGGAGAGATAAAGGAAATTACATTAGTGTTGTACATTCTACAATAAATTCTGCCGAGATTTTAAAAACTCATCTGGGCTTCCGCCTCTATGACGCTTCCGACGATGGAGAGATAAAGGAAATTACATTAGTGTTGTACATTCTACAATAAATTCTGCCGAGATTTTAAAAACTCATCTGGGCTTCCGCCACTGCACACTTCGTGTCCAACTAGGGCTTTATTATTACATTTTAGCAGAGCGTGAGCAGACGTTTTACAAATGATAGTAATTTTTTTGCTAAGTGCCCCGCTCCTTTTGTACTACTCCAAATCACTTTTTTGTTCAGCAGTAGCGCTCCCTTTATCGTGAAATTGTTTTTGCGTGTTTTGCTCCCTCCTGCGATATTGAAACATGAAAGAGGTTGTACAGTTCGGGAACGAGCAGTCTGCGCCAAAGCTGAAAAATATGGCGAGGTTTCTTTTTCGCTGAAAAATTTAATATTGTTCGGCTCCTATTTGTTTCCCTCTGCCTTTGATTTTTTGCTTGGTATTAAAATGTATTTTTACATTTCCAATTTCGTGTCCAACTTGCCCTCGACGAATTGCGTAGTTTTTTTTCATGTCGGTAATTGTTATGTAAGATTTGATTTTTGCTTGGTATTAAAATGTATTTTTACATTTCCAATTTCGTGTCCAACTTGCCCTCGACGAATTGCGTAGTTTTTTTTCATGTCGGTAATTGTTATGTAAGCGGAGCCAGTGGAGGTTTGATCGAAACATTTTGGACTGACTAGAGGAAAAGAAACATTTTCATAAACCCACAACCAACACCACAATTGGGATCAAATTGTGGCCCACCGTTTCAATTTAATAATAGCTTTGGTGGGATGGAACATTACATGCATTATTGTGTTAGTAGGCGTCCATTGAAAGGAATGAGTATTTACACACTCAGCTCTACTTCGTTTGAAAGAACTAAATTGCTCCTTTCCACTACTTCCATTTCACATGACTCAAAAATTTGGTCGGGAGTTTTCCCTTGAACACAATAATACTATGTTGCGCAATTCAAGGTCTCCAAAGCGGTTTAAGATTATTGGGCAATGTATCATCCAACAATGATGAGGCAGCGGGGGTTTTCTTCTCGGTGTACGTATAAATCTGGACTGAGAGAGTGAGTGAACCCCCATAATCCTCATATGGATTTTGGGGTGCACGATTTCCCTGGGAAATGGAAGGCTTGTCTATTTCACTCAAATAAAATAAGTGCGGCTGTGGGAAGACTATGTTACTTTCAAAGAAAGGGAGACTTTCCCCCTTGTTTTGAGAAAGGAATCGAGTATTTTTCGGTGTATTTTTTGGAATCTGAGAATGAGAGAATCCTTCCTCCTTGTGTGGAGCTGGCTTAGTCTGAAGTGTGGATGTAATATTTGAGAAGGGAGATTCTGATTTCATTCTGCTTCCTTAGTGCTGTTATGAGCATCTGCTATCATGTAAGTAATGTGGGTTGGTGAGGGTAGTTTCCATATAATTGAATCATATTTCATTTTTCAAGTGTACTTTAAAAAAGTAAGTTGAAGTGGTGTGGTAGTGGTACTACCTCAAAAAATCTTGTGGAAGGATCCGATCCAATGGAATAGAATGGGTTGCCTCCAGTGTGAGTGGAAGTACAATCTACGGTTGGTTCGGTTACATTACAACATCATTTTTAGAATTGGCTTGCAATGCAATAAGGTTCCTCTGATTTCTCTTCCTGAGCTGAACCGACCAACACAGATTCTCTGGAGGGAGGAGAACGATTTATGTTTCCCCATATGTTACCCCTTCTCCCTCATCTCGAATCTAGCGTTGTTGGTTGGCGGTGGAGAAGTTAGTGCCAGTACTTCACTTTAAAAACTCTCGAGCTCACTCTCCCATCATGAATGTGGATAGGTTTCTGGGAAAATCAAATGGAAACAATGCAATGCGATCTGGATCAGGATCGAGATGAAAGATACTTTTGCTAATATTGAACTAATCATGAGGGCTCTCCCAGTTTTTCTTTTTTTGTTTGCGATGCGATGCCATTCCATGCCACATCAGATCAGATCAGACTGGGTCACATCTGTTACAATTTTTTCCCTCCGACCGACCACCTCCCAGGCTGGTTTGACTTTTTCAAAATGAAACTCGTATTTTTTTCCTCTGGATTAGAGTTCTCCCGAAAAGCAGTAATATGTAGGTCAAATAAGGAGAAATGCAGAAGTAAGGGTTTTCTAGAAGTTATCATGGCTGACAGGAAACGGATAGAGCAGGTAGCCTCGAAACTCGAAAGTTGGATCTAGGGAGAGCAACTCGGCTCCACTTCCATCCTGAATCCCTTTTGGCCTTGGAGAATGGAAGAAATTGATGGCAGAGACAAACAACACGGATCTTGTGTCATCATCCGGAGTTTACGAAATTTGTTCTCTGAACCAAACTCCAGTCGGGACTTTTCTGTTCCGAGGGAAGCGGAAAAAAGTTGATTTTGAAAGGGAGAAAGCTTCAAAAAATCATGAGGAGAAGGGAGTATGAACGGACACCTAAATCATCCTACGAAGATGTATTTATTTAGTTTGTATTCTTTGGGAGGAATTTTGAACAATTTGTATGATAGGATCGGTGGGATAATCATGCCAAAATTTTTATTTGATTTGGTAAAGTTATCGGCGATCATTTCTATTTTGATCAGATTAGTCCTTCTGTCCAGTTTTATTTGCTTTTTTAGCTCAGCAGAATGGTGAAATAAATTGTCCCATGAAGGGATCCTGATACCAATTGCCAAATAGATATCTGCAAGCAAGCTGATCCGACCTATTTGTAGTTGGTAGAATTTCTGTTAGCGGTGTTAAAGTTGGTCAAGTCACTACATTTTGTTTTGAGTCAGTTTGTGTAGTCATCCATCCAATCCAAAGTTGAAAACTCTTATCGGCCGGTCATCGTCCACATGATTTTCTTCCTTATCATGAGCAAGTCCATTTCGTGTTGCTGCTGCAAACTTATAATTTCTTGAAAAAATGACCTCATGGAATTTTTATCGCGTTTCCCTTAAGTATCCCACAATACTTTCTCATGTTCTTAGTGATTGACCATTGCATTACCCACAGAATCATTTCCTGCGCACTAAATATATACTTTCACGAACACAACTTTCCTTTCTCTACGCACACGAACCAGAACCCGAAAAAGCAGAAAGGAATCAGAATCGACGTTGCATTGACAATAACAAAAGGTTGAGATTTATAGACCCTGCTCACTTCACTCCAGTGTGTGGTAGTGGTGGTCAAATGGGGGAGCTACATTAAAAGGGAAAAAAATGAAATACCGAATAATAGGTAATAAAATAGAAACTAATTCTGCTTTTATTGCGTTATTCGTAGACTGTGGAGTGACTCCGAGTCTGATGCTCATGATTGTAAATTTACTGTAGTATGAGGCGCTGACTGAGCTGCGCTGAGGTTAGGTTGTGGCGAGGCTTTTAGATTCGGAAGCCCTCCCAGTCCCAGCTTTACTTTATTTCCTCATTTTTCATCTAATTAAAACGGACAGACAATTGGGAGGTCGTAAATAATCCACGCGGTTTTCATTACATTATTGCGGAAGCTCTCCTTCTAATATTGTTTTTCTTTCGTGGGAAGTGGTAAGTATTTATGACAGGGGATAATGGCATCACCACCACCACCATCACTCACCACACCACTACTGCCGAGCATTATTTTTACGAGATTTGTGGTTTCTCCCAGGAAAACGGAGGGAGAGTCATTACCGAAAATACAATATTTTGTTAATGGCCCATTCCCGAGAATCTAGCGAGGTGGAGGTGGCATCTATAACAGCAGCAGCAAGGAGGATCTATTTTTTGGGGAATATTCCTATTTATTCTGGTCGTACTTTCCGGGTTTTGTTTTGCACTCGAGTGAGAGAAGTAAAGTATTCCAACCCATCCCATCCTCTGGGACCGATCTCAGGTGAGGTGGACGGATCCTCCCTGTGGAATAAGTACACGGTATCTGCAATTCTACAACTAGGACGTCTACATGTTTCCTTCCAGTGGTAGAACAAATGGTAATTTTCACCTAGCCTTAAATATGGTAAGGGAACGTAGACCTCGCGGAGGGAGCAAATCAGTCATCTTGAATTTTATCCTTCCTTGAACTCATCTCATTTCACGGAGTCATTCGCATCCGTACAAGGTACCTTATTCCACCCATTCGGTTGGAAACTTCCATCTTTTGGAGGATAAATAAGTACTTTATAGTCACTTCGAGAAGTGGAATGGAAATGAAGTTAGATATTCTCCCTTTCCACATGTTTTCCTACCTCCGAACAATTGCGTAATTGCCTTTTTTTCCGGGGATGCTTCCCCTCAGGAATAAATATTAATTAACAGAATTGCGTCTCTTCCATCTCCACACTTACTTATCTCTTGGTTTTGGCTTTGGCTCAGCATTGAGGAATAGATGAGCGATTGGAGGAGGAATAATGAAATTACTTTTTTGGCACAAGTCTCAAAGTCTCCATCGCACATTCACACACACAAACACACGCCCATTTTCCCGTTTCCCGATCTCGACACTTACAAACTTACAAGTACTTAAGAAATGACTTGAGTGGGGGAATAGATAAGTGAAACTGAAAGTTATCGTGGATTCGAAATCAGGATAATTTCATCCATCCACCCGAGGGATGGGAGTGGTTCGTGCCTAAACGAGGAAGGACATACTGCTACCTAACTAACTAGCATCTTACGTATTTGGAAAAAAATGATTCCCTGGTGCAAACAAGGAATGTGAAGATGGGGTACACTCATCCCATCTCAATAAAAGTATGATATGAAGAATGATCGGCAATTTGGAAAATACTAGTGCATTATCTTCATATTCATTGAAGCGTTTATTGAACTACTTTTTTATTGTTTGTTTGTGCATTCACCTCCTCCTCCCAAAAAATTACGGGATTGATGGTGATGTAGAGAAAGTTACACGCTCGAGGAGGAGGAAAGTACCCGATGAAAGTACGATCATCCCATCCCGTACCGTTGGTGCTGCTACTATATCACCATGTGCTTCATTTTGTATTTATCATGCCATGCTTGTTCTCTCTTCTTCCTCTCCGGTCGATGCATTAGTACCAGCGGTATGGTAGTTCATACCACTTTCACTTGGATTTCGTCGGGTCGGTCGACGCTCTCTTGTTTTTTGTGAGCAATTTCTCCAATTCAGAAGCACTGAGCGCGCACACGGAGCAACAACCATCCTCACAGCCGCATTGCAGTTCTTTTTCCTCCATCCCAATCCCAGCCCATCTCGCAAGAGTGGGAGTAGTAAGGGCAGTAGTACTTTCACCCAACAACCGAACCATGTGCATGTAGATATTCTTAGAAACCTTAAAGTTTGTTTTTACTGTTTCAACTTAAGGATATAAAGTTTTCCGGATGCATGGGATCGAGTAGGAACTAGGAATGCAAAAGCCATACAGCAACAGCAACTACTTAACCACACAGAAAGGAAAAGAGTTGAGTCGAGCTGAGTTGAGTTGAAACAGGCCGTAAAATTAAATGGTCAATGCTTCCATTTTCTCTCTCCAATTCAGCACAAAAAAATGTATTCATCGTTTAGAATGCAATGCAACCGCTCAATTACCTAAAAAAAAGTTTCGGAGATTGTAGTGTGCTAAAAATATAAAGGAGAGGGGAATAAAAATATGAACTTTGTATTGTCCCTGGGAAGGACATGGAAAGGGAAAGTAGTGATAAGGGGAATGAACACTGAAACCGTATTTCTTCTAATACGGATCACTCTTATCGAAGGTTTGGGATGTAGGAAAAACTCATCGAAGAGCTTTTGGAACGTAGATAAGTAAAAGGAGATAACGTGGTTTAAGCTCCAACCCAACCACAATCCTGATAGAAATGGGATGTAAAAGTAATTGGACCTTAGACTCAGAATCGGGACCCGGGAAAATGAAAGAATGCAACTAATTCCGTTCTTTCTTGTTGCGCATTTTTTTTACCCCCGAACCATATTTAATAAAACTGTCGGGATACTACTACGCTCATCAGATCCATTTACATTACATGAATAATGTATTCCATGAAACAAGGGAAAATTGTTGAGGAGGCGCCTCCAAACGATCGTATGGGATTAGGTTATTGGGATAATATGGAAAGTGAAATGCGTAAGCTGTATCAGAGGAGATAAATATAAAAAAAATCCGTAAAAGATTATTGCCAAGCCAAACCCCTACCTCAACCAACCAACAACCGCCACTACTTATATTGTAGTATCAGCTAAAGGGATTTTCCTTCCATTCCATCCATGGTCCCCACTAATTCATGCTGAGCCCAAAACATCCAAAAAAACTCGAGATTCCTATTTATGGAAAGTGAAATGCGTAAGCTGGATCAGAGGAGATAAATATAAAAAAATCCGTAAAAGATTATTGCTAAGCCATACCCCTACCCCAACCAACCAACGTAACCAACAACCGCCACTGTAGTATCAGCTAAAGGGATTTTCCTCCCATTCCATCCGTGGTGCCCACTAATTCATGCTGAGCCCAAAACATCCAAAAAAATCTCGAGATTCCTATTTTCCTATTCCTGTGAGGGTCATTTGGCATCACTGGAGAGGGAAGAGGGGAATAAATTTGCCATGAATTCATTTCGCTTACCAGACCCCGCAGTAGTGGATACACAAGGACAATATTTTTTGACAACTGGAGTAATATTGAATGAGCCCCGGGATAGGAGGCATGATAGCCTTTGTCCTTTCTCTGTTTTTTGGGTGGTTCCGGTCACCACACCAAGCCACAATCCCTTGCCCTCTCTAGTGCTGCTTACCATTATAATCGTGATCATCAAGATCATCATCATCCTCATCCTTACTCCTAGCCCATACAACTCCACGTTGTGAGTCCTATATATACCTTTTCTTGGCAAGTGGAAGGCCTAATCTTTTTGGAATGTGGAGAAAATGGTGAGAGGAGAGAAGATCTCGATCCTTCCTCACTCGGCCATTTTTCTCATCCCTGAATCCTCAATCCTCATTCTTTTCATCTTTGCATAATGTGGAAACAGATAAAAGAGCCCTTTGTCAAGTTGATCGTTGATGGTGTGACATTCGACAAAAGAGATTGGTTTTTCCCTTTCTCAAGAGAAAAAGGAAAGAATTTCCTCTTAAAAACTAGCCATGCATTACAATACATCACTTCACGCACCAGAGGTCCAGTTACAGGTTACAGCTACAGCTAGAACCACTGCTAGTTACGGCTAGTTTTTCTTAGGTAGTTAGTCGGTCCTGGATAAAGTCATTTCACTCACGATTCCCGATCCCGATCTCCCCTGATAAGCCAAGAATAGAAGTGGTTGGTTAGGGTTTTATTTTTTTTCACACACCGGCTGGAAAAGTGTAAAAATGGTGTTCAGCTGAGTGGAAAAGTTGTTGACTTACTTTCCGTCTGACATTCCTCGAGGATTTCGCGATTGCCTCAACTTTTAAAAGCATTTCTGTTATTCTATTTTTTAAGAGTCTTTTTCCCCTTCACGCTTGTCCGCACGGATTTTCTTCCGTTTTCACTCCGATGAGTTTTGACTCGTCCTCCTGCTCGAAGCTTTTCCCGGCGGTAGGAATAGCAGCTGAGAGCAAAAGTGGCTTGTCTCTGAAAAGTCTGAATATTGCTCTGGAAAAAAGCCTTGAGAAAGTAGAAAAGTACTCTGAACGAATCGTATGAGCATTCCTACTTACTATTTTTAATGACCACATCCACATCACTTGAGATCGAACCTGGTCAAAAACCAACGAGACTGGTCTTTTATTTACCGTACAGAACTTGTATGTACCCATGTACGGAAGTAAGGAAACTACTGCACGATATCAGGAACTGCCCAACCTCAACCCAGAAATAGCATCTTAATTAGGCTATATTAAGCCATGGGTATTATAAATATACTTCTACTCACTTCATCGTGTACATGACATATGACACGTACGGCAGCAGGTTGCCACCCTTCCGCAATTTTTTCTCTCTCAAAATACCCTACGGTAGCGGTTGTGGCTGGGCTGAAGTCAACAACTCCATACAGTTTTTTAAAAGTTGATTCAGTGCTAACTAACCTGAGTTTGGAGGGAGATTCAGCCACGGAGTCAAAATTGGTCCTGTGGCACGCATTCCCCATTTAACTATGAAATGGCCGTGGGGACTGGTACTTTCGAGAGGTCTCCCCATTCAAAATCCCATCATCTCATGAATGCAAACATCATTTATGAATTTGGTGATGCAGGAGTCAGAACCCAGAACACCAGCCATCCAATACAGGTCAGACTATTAGGCCAAGCTAGACCAGGTATTACTATGTATTCTTTATTTGGCAGGGTAAGTGAAAGCAAAGAAAAGGAAAAGTTTGCGCTCTCCTCGTATCATAAAAGGTCCCACTTCAATTTATAGGCGGACATCACGAAAAACACTCATTAGCATCATGACAGAGACAAAAAGCGGACAATTTTTTGTAGAGCGGAGCACAGAAAAAAAAAGCTCCCAGAACCTCTTCGAGTAGAGCCCGGGTCTCAGCAGCTCTCTATCATAATTGCAGCTCTGCGATAAGGAGAAAGCTTTCAGCGTTTCAGCCGGGGAAAGTTGGAGCGAGGCGTGTAATTTTTCCCGACTAGTATTTAGGAAGCGCTCAAGTGCTGAGTACGGACTGTTACTGGGTAAATTATGGCGGTGTACTAGTGGGTCGTTGCCGTTGTCGCACACCCCTACAAAATCCAGTGGCTCAGTTCCCAATTTGGATTGGGAATCGTGTTTGAGGATGATGGTGAGGATGGCGATGGTGATGAGGATGATCATAAATGAGCAAAGTAATTGCTGGCTTCACTACTGGAGAGTTTGGTGACAGGCAATGGCTGGGACGAAAGTGGAGTGGTTGCTGGACTAGCAGCAAAAAATGAGAGAAAAAGTTGTTTTGTTGGTTGCATGCCAGCCAGCTACGCCGAAATAATGCCCATGTTTTTTAATTGGAATGAAATCCGGAGAAAATGAGAATTGCACTGGGCTTAACTTACGAACTCACTGGAGTAATGCTGTTGCGATATGTGCATAGATTCTGAAGTAATTAAGGTACGGAATACGTAATAGGACTACTGGAGCAGGACCAGAATAGACCGTGGTGAAACATGTAATTTCTCTGGTGAAAAAGAATTACGAGGATTTTTCCTTGTTTCACGTGGGTGGACGTGGAGTAAAGAACGGACGGGACTGATGCGAGCGATTTAGATGATGATGATGATGACGATAATGACAATGTTTGTAAACATTAGCGTAAAGCTTTTATGAGGTTTTCCTCGAGGATCTCTCCACGATCCACGTCACGTCACCAAGTTGTTTGCTTGGTGGAGTGAGCGAGTGCCAGTGCAACGGTGGAGTGATGGGTTGGAGCAGAGGGGAACATGACAATAATCCTTAGCATTTGTGAGCAGATTATCAGGAGTGCAAAGAGTGCTTCTGGGCAAATCCAAAATCATTAGAGTTTGTCAGTTGATGTTTGTCTTGTGCAGTAGGAGTTTGTTCTTTGTAAGAGACATTATCATACAAAAGGGTTGTAAGTAAAGTACTTTTATCCGTGATCATCAGAATTCTCCGAGGAAAGTGAGAGTGGGCGAGCTGATTCAATTTCTGCGGAATTACTGCAATTTCCAAGAATTTTCCATGATTACCTCCATCTTCAAATTGGGTTAAGGCGCGGAGAAACGTAATGGGAAAATTGAAGTTGGAATCGGAAATATTTACCAATCACGAAAAGTACGAGAAAAATTTTCGATGTGAAAATCCTGATAAATGTGTTTA
>JAHZNH010000674.1:0-10693 GCA_027744355.1 Tyrannoseira gladiata
CATGGAGCATTTGTCGAGACAAACTTCCAATCGAGGAGTGCTTCATAATGCCCCGGCGGTGTGTACCTTCCTCCTAGAAGGAAGTAGACAATATTATTGCATTTATCGCAATAATAATAATTATTATTATAGAGCAGACAATAAATAAGTATTTCTTGGTTAGCCTAACATTGCATTCAATATATTATAGTTTGTTCACCGACTTTTTATAAATGACCAGTCTTTCGGGATCACAAACAACAGTACAGCGCCCAACATCGCAGCAGTAGAATCTCCCGTGGCGGTGTGGATGAGCGCGTCCCATCCGTGGAAAACTTGGGGATCCCTAAAGAGCCAAAGTAGTACGACCATGATGAAGACCGTGAGTACGCCAATCTCGTGTGAAGATATAGGCCCGAGCTTCTTGTACTCCGTGTCTAGGTAATCTTTAATTTTCTTCTTCTCGGCTGGAGAGTCCCTGCACCCCTTCCTCAATCCCTTGATGCCCATGTAACGTATCATGAGGAACGCCCACACAATGATGATGTTGATGAGGAGAGGCGGGATGTTGAAGCCCATCCATGTAGCGAACGTGATTCCAATGTACTCGTCACTCTTCTCCAGCTCGTACCTGAAGGTAGAACGTCATATCAGACCTTGGTCAGAACAGATTTTTAGGACAGATTCCAGGAAGAGAATTTCAAAAACCTTTTAGCTAATTCCTTAAAGACTTTGATTGGACCGGTGCCAATCAGCGAGCCAGTTCCCCCAATACTTGCTGCGTACGCGATTGCAAACAGAAGCATCTTACGAATTTTCTCGGGAAGCTCGGGATCCTCGATGTTTTGGCCAAAGTTTGGTGGAATCTCGGGCATGCCGGGTAGACCGCTGGAGTTAATAGTTGTTAGTGCATTAGTCAAGGCATGTAACAAATATCACACTAAAATCTTAAGAACTTTAAGTAATGATCCCACCTGAAGTTAGGCTTTATTCCCCTCCATAATGATGCTCATGCTCGGGATTTGCTTGAGGCTGTCGTGCCTATTCTCACTACTGCCGCGTGAAATGGAATGGTTCTTTATCACTGACATTTCGTTGCTTGGCTCGCCAATCTGGTGATTGTTGATGAGATGTTGGGGGATGGATATTGACGCCCTACTTCTCCTCCTTGAAGCTATCGACCCCAGGGGAGTGTGTCTGCTCAAGGCTGAGTTGCCGAATACCACAGACTCACGTCTCGTTCGTCGGGGTATGAACCCAGGATCTGCGGCTGATGAGGGATCTCCTGAAATCGAGCCGCGCCCCATAGGTACCTCCGGAGCATTTAGGTCTTCTTGTTCTTCCTAAAGAAATTAAATGATGAATCGGTTCATACTTCCTTCTGGAATCTTACTCCCATAAAATTATTCATACTTACTTGAAACATTGCTGTTGTGAGCGCAGAGATGATCGGGAGGAGCATACTCGTGCACGAAGTGTCAGAGAGCCACATGGAGAGCAGCACCGTGATCACCATTGTTCCCAGCATTATTCTATTGAGCAATAATTACGCAGGTTGATTTGAGGGTTAAAAATAGCCATGCTGACATACAAGTACTTTTACGAGATCTTAAATGCCATACCGGGCAGGATTCGTCCCAAAAATGCTGATGACTTTCAACGCACAGCGAATGTGCAGCCCGCAATACTCGATGGCCAGTGATATAATTATTGCGCCCAGAAATATCATGTTGGACTCTTTCATGTAGTTTTGTGACACCACAGCTGGAAAAATTAAGACATTTACGTAAAACACGCCATTTTAAAAAAAACTCGGAGTGAAATTAGATTAAAGAATCCTATCGAGATACCTGCACTCTGTACTCCGAGGACGGGGAAGAGCACCACAGGAAACAACGACGTGGCTGCCACTGGAATCACTTCAAACACCCAAAATGCAGCCATCACGGCGAGTACGTAGAGGGCTTTGAATTTCTAGAAGCAAATATAATTCACATGAACATTACAACTAAAAGTAACTTTGACTGATTTAAATTATTATCTTTAACATTCGGTTGGTGTGATTAAGTTGCAAATGTAGTTAATTTCAGTAATTACTTTATTTGGATCTGCTTCTTGGCCCGTGTTGGGCACGATATCTTGGAGACCCCATGCAATGGGTGAGAGGATAATGGGGATGAAAATTGCAAAGAGGAGACGCCAATTATACTTCAGTCTTCGTTTCAGATCGCCCCACCACTTGAACTTGAACATTTTACACTTAAACTCCATTATTGCTCTATCCCTAGAGAATTTTAACTTCCACTTTGCTCACAACTATGCCAATACGGGCCTCTAGTACCATACCAGATATTTAACAATGTAGGGCTTTAAATTAGCAATTAAACCAATATTAATGACGAGTATAAACCAGAAGGCAGTAATAAGGTTTCGTAGTCTCCAGATGAATCACGATCGCGCACCACAAGCCAACTTGTTGCGTATTGATTTGGATCGGGAGTCGCGTGTGCCGACAAAGGAGCGAATCTATAATTTGCCTATTAAAATTCTCAACAAGAGTCCGGAGAAGATGCACATGTTGCGTTCTTTCACTTCATGGAAATTATCTGAGCAGTACGTGGAGAGCGTGAACTAACCAACCGTGTATTACTACTCATCCAAATCCAGTGGAATCATCGATATCGATTAATAGCTTCCTTTGTCATAAAACTCAACAATGGAGTCACCCTCTCTGGAAAAAATTCTTTTTAGAATTGTAAATTCGATTTTTTAAGCTGCTTACACTTCACCACTCAAAACTGTTTTGGGGAACAATGATTACAGGATTTTTATGTGTGGTATTTAGTCAGTGAGCGAGTATTTTTATGCCATGTTTAGTCATAAAAAAGAATAGGTTCGGTGAACAAAAAAAAGCACGGAACAGGTGCATGGATATTTTTAACACGGTGCTGATGGCATGCCCTATTGATTTCCGTTTATTGTCTGGCTCCCCGTCGGCCTTTCACGCGGGAGGGTGGATTGTTGCTCAGCGGGAACAAAGAGGGAGTATATCAATCGTATCGTATCGTCGTCGCTGAATATGTATTAACCTTGACGTAAATACGCGGAGGAGGAGAATGATGTTGATGAAGATGAGGATGGCGTAATAAAAAAAATACTTATTGGTCGGAGATCGATGCGATCGTTTCAAAGAAATTGGAATATAAACGCATGCACGAAAACCTAATGACATGAATGAATGACTGATACGCACTACGCCACAGCTCTCCAGTATCTTCTAGCTCCTGGCTAATCCTACGAAAGTAATAGGAGTAATAGTATAGTAATCCTTTTTTACAGTTAATGGATAGTTAACGACTTCTAAAGAGAGAGAGAGAGAATAAGTGAATAAGAATGTATGTGATCGATCGGTTCAAAAAAAATCCCAGAACGGGCTCCACTATCAAGGAATGAGAAAGAAAGGAATAGTAGTAATCTCTTACGTAATAATAAGCTATAATCCACCCTAAAAAATTATTATGCCGTAATCTTCGTGCTACACTGCACTCCAATCTGCAATCCTTCCTCCGCTCCAGCCAAGCCAGTGCCGTGCCAATCCAATCCAAAAAAAAAAAATTCGGAGAGTGAGTGCCACGGTTCGTTGTAAGCACTAGACTTTGTTAGGTTGTAAAACCAGGTACCAACATTCATGAGGCATTAATTGCATCAAAAAAATTTATTTAGTCTCAATTTATCAAGATTTGCTAAGAGAGAAGAGAGAGCTTCACATGTACACGAAAAATGATTTTCTTTCTCTTAACATGCTTATATTTAATTAACCAAGCGTGATAAGGTCCGCCCATTAGTTCCAGTTTAAATCTTATTGTATGCATATAATACCTTACTTTTAGTCTATATTTACTTACGTAGCGAAAAAAAGAAAGGAATGACTTCTTCTGAACTTAAGAGATTGTCTGCGTAAGCAGGATATTTTTTTAGCGTATATAATGATGTTATCCGACAGTAAAAATTCCAGGTAAAATAAAATATCTTTTTTATACGGTTGAGATACGAAAAAGTGAATCATCTTCGTGATCTTCCTTATGGCTATTATTATCGTCCTTAGGAGTTTTGGCAAAGCATATCGAGTGATATGGCGGGGGAGGTTGATCATCTTCAGCTATGTTCAGAGGTGTAGTAGTACCAGTACCAGTAGGGTTGGTCGTGGTAGGGGTGCTTATGATTGCTCCCGAATTTGTATTGTTCGCATTTGATCCCACAAACTCCTCACCACCATCCAGTCTTTTATGGCGCCCGGAGACGAGAGCCGGGGAAAGGGATACACCTCGTCGACGCTCTGATATTCCTCCTCCACCACCTCCATCAAAGTTGTTGGAGTCGCAGTTGGAGACTGTGACGACGACTGTGGGAGTGGGAGTCCTCTCTCCCCTTCGCGTGTTATGGGAGTCGCTGGAGTTGTTTCCCTCCTCCTCGTCATCATCATGATATGTGGCGCAGTGCTGAATGAAACTAAATAAAAGAGAAAAAAGTGGTTCTCTTAATCCGAAAATGAGATCTCATCTGGTCTGGAGATGAAATGCACTGACAAGAGGATGAAAATTGAGAGCGTGAAATAATAAAAAGAAGAAGAATTCTTAGAATGGCTCACAGAAAACAGTAGAAGCACCCTATAAACATGAGTATGATTCCGATGGGGACGAATGCGAACAGCAGCACCACAAGCAAATAATCAATCATATGAAATCACGGAGCACAGGAAGTGGTGATGGGGAAACATTTGAAATAAAAAAGGATTTTGATGTGGATTGCACTTCTCTGTGTAGATAAACTCCCCAAAAATGTATGAATCTTCTTCTTTTAGGCTCAGTCTTGTTCTCCCCAAAACAATAATTTTTATTGCGGGTGCCGACGAAATTTCTTGTTTTGATAGCTAATTACTAGAAACAATTATCAGCTCAACTGGGTAATTGAGCATGACCCTGCGTATGGGGAAAAGTAGTAGACTTTTTATTATGCGGCGTTGAAAGGGGATTTGCAATGATGGGACAATAATAATGTCGCTCGATGGAAGGATTGAATTGCTCGTCTGTCTGCAATTTCACTTTGGGATCAAGTCAGTAAAAGATCTCTCACTTATGGGATCAGTGTAATGGGATGGAAGAAATAAAACGATTGGGAATTGGTTTGGGTGGATTGAAAGGGAAACAACAACTTGATGCAGGCAAATGCAGAAGCATTAAAAGAAACTGAGGAAAAGCAAAGAACGACATGCGCATTGGGAGCTCTCTCGTTTTCTCATTTTCTTCCGATCTTGAGTCTTGAGATGCGGCGGATAATGGGATATTGTGCAGAGTGCCAAAGCCAAGCCAGCCAGCCAGTGTGCTTGCACTTGTGGGACAGACGAAATTTTTTTTTTGAAAAAAAAACTTATTACAATCGGGCTTGTTGCATAAATTCCCTTAACTTTAGAGAGGAAGAGGAAGTCTGTGAGAGTGAAATGTCTTAACTAAATACTTAACTTCGTGGAGGCAGGCTGTGCAATGGTACCAGGTAAGGACAATGTACTCCTCCTCTTAAATAGGAAGTGTTGAAGTTTTAATGACTATTTTCTTCGTGATTTGTTCCGATTTCGAGAGTCTGAAGCTCTCCAACCCGAACTGATGAACCTCGATCCGATAATCTTTGGCAGGCGACGGGGATCCGAATTTCCGTTGACATTTGTTTTGCAGATTGAATGAGGAATTTAAGATGTTCTCGGATGCTGACTTGACTTGAGGCGAGATACAATAGTAAGTACGTGCATATTTATTTCGTAAAAGTATATATTTTAGGAGACAATTCATCCTCCTTTACTCGCGAGTTACGAGTGCGACACATGCATTATGGGGACAACGACAAAAGGATGGAGCATTAGCTGCAGATATCCGATACCCTCATTTAAATGCTGAGGAAAGTGAGTAATGTGGTAATTTTTTTGTCTAATCGGTAAAAAATATATAGTTTTGCAAGCTACGCTTTCAATTTGCAGAGTACAATAGAATTTTTTGATAATGATGAGATGAGGGAGCTAGCTTGAGGAGATTGCCAATATGTTTTGGCCCAGAGCACACACTACATTATCGAGGAAATTTTAAGTGAGAAAATTGACAAGAATTGTTTGAGCTCACATCCACATTTTTCTCCCTCGTTCATTCCCATTCCGTGTAGAAGTTGAACACGCGGAAGAAATGTAAATGGGGAATGAGGAGCATAATATTGTAGTATTCCATTTTAGAAATATTTCTGTAGGTCCGTAACAAGTGCTCTGCTCAGAAGAGGAGCAAAGCCGTCGATTTTTTTTCTGCTCTGAGAGAAGGAAGAAAAGAGGGGAACGCGTGAAAATTAGAAAATTTCAGTGTGATTCAATTCCCTCTATTTTTTCGAGTAGGAAAGTATCTATTTACGAATCCAGAAATAGATGCCCATAAATCTTCCCTGAACTCTCTATATTCGGGCGAGCGCACTTGCTGAATTCTGAATGTGTCTTTTGTCGAGGAGATAGGGAGAGAGAGAGTCCTCCCTAATGAAAAATAATTTTCGTGTTATAGCTCGTCACATATCAAATTGACATGAAAGCGTGCATGATATTTTTTTGGTGGTGGGACCGTGGGACGTTTTTAATTTTTGCAGAGAAAGGAGAGATAAGTATAGGAGTAGTACAAAGAAAAAAGTATTTATTTACTGGCTTGGTGCTTGCGAATTCTGTATGATTTTATTTGCACTATTTATCATGATTCATGTCACATCCCGTCGCTGTAAACCTCTCTGATGGTTGTTTATTGTAAGCGTACGACAGTATTATGTTCCCTTCCTTTTCCTACTTGTTCCTCCTAAATCAAAGTCATTGTCTGTGAATTTCTTCCCCACGCCACAATTTTCGAGCTGTTTAGGGGGAATTAACGCAGCATTTTTTCACTCACTGGATCGAAACTCCTGCTTGAGTTTGATTAATTCCCTGAAAAAAAGATCTGATTAAAAAATCTGCCGTTTGACAGTGATAAGTAAATACTTATGATGGCGGGAAGTGGACGAGCCGAAAATTTTGCGAGTGCAAGGCCAATTGAATAAGTATGTACTTTTGTACTGTATTTTTTTTGTAAATCCTATTTCCGTTAGACATGTTGTCCCCTCATTGCTTGACAGTTAATGGAAGTCACGATTATCTTTGGAGGCTCTGTCATCACGAGACCGAGATGGCGGAGCCGAAATGGGAGGAGATTTGGCAACAATGTCGGTTGATGAAAGACAAGATGAGCGCATCATTGTAGCGGAAGTCATAGATAAAAGATACATTTTTTTATCTTATCAGATCAGATCTTCGTAGAACGTTTCCCGTCGATTGAGCATTTTTAATTTGAATTGATATTCAAAACTATCATCACTAAAATATATATATGATGTGTTTATCTATGTATTTATTGCACAGTTTATTATATCAAGCCATAACTGAACTGACGTCTCTATTATGAGCCTTATACGACCGGGAAACCTCGATGCATGCAAACAATTTTCTGTTTTCTTAGGGTTCGTTTGATGATCATTGCTTTTTTTCTTCCAGCTCTTGAGATCGTTAACACCAGCCGGGCCAGGATATGATCATAACTCATCATTTATTGGCTTGAGCTGTCATGCACCACTTCATTAAAAAACATTATCGTTTTTTTCGAACTGTCGCTTCGAAGTCGTGGAAATACATATAGGAATGGATGGGAATATGAAAAAGTAGTTCTGCCTCTGAAGAATTTGGCGACAGGTACACAAATATGATAATGAAACGGATCTGTGAAGTCATTAATTTCGGAGGGAAGATGTTGAAACATCATTAGTCATTGGAGGAGTCATCCAGGCTGCGTGGGTAGAAGTGAATGGGTTATGTTTTGGTGATTAAATTAAAATGCCTGAAATTGGATGCGCCACACCTCATCGTTCGACCTTAATGCGTCACAAAGAAGATGCAGCTTTGAAAGATGAAATGTGTCGCGTGAACGTATAAGATTAATTTTTATTTTCCATAAAAATTGTTGAGGAATGTAGTGACATCGGATGATTGCGCGCGTTCAAAACCTTCTAAACCGCATAGACTCTAATGTAATCGATTGCCATTGCTGAGCGCTCATCCTCCCACGTTGGTTGCCAGCTTGAGCTCTGATTGTAGAAGTCCAGGAATGGCTGAGCACAGATTAAATTAATTGTAAAATTAAATTAGTCAAACCGTGAATAATCCGTCAAAATGAATTACTTGGTCAACTCACCGTTGACGTGCCCCAAATGGGCGTTGGAGTAAAGCTCCTGTCAAAGAAGTCACCGCCAACCGCAACATTGATGACAAAATGGAACTGGAGGAGAAAATAATTTGATGTTAAATAGTGCTTAAGTTTTGTCTATTCATTCATGTATTAAAAATTTGCAAGTGATTGCTAATCACATTTTCGTCGAATGGGGCCATCCTCGGATTTTCTCCATTTGCCCAGGGATTAGTCACGGTGTTGGGGAACTCGCCAAGCTCAAAGAAGCCTCCTTCCGGAGGGCTAATCGTCACAACTTCGGCATCATCTACCTTGAATTGAAGCATGCCTAAGACGCAGAAACGTTAATTTCACAGGTTAAATAATGAACTAAATGGACTGTTTTATATGTCTGCTAATTATATTTTCTTACTCGGAGTCCAGATCGTCTCGTAGATGTGGAAGTCCCTGTCGTATCCCTGATCCACGGGAGTGTTCTTTGTGCCATGAGCCTTCATGAACCCATTCATCGAACCGTTCATTCCGAAATGCAACGTGGAGCCCATCTGCTCCGATCCGACGTTTATCCCAGATGCGTCAAACAGTTTTCGGTTGCCTCTGCTCTCAACAATGTCGATTTCTCCGGAGAGGGGCCAGTTTCCATATTTCCATTCTTCGGGTAACATCCAAATGGCTGGGGAAAATTGAGATGAAAAAAATGCATTCGAGGCGAAACATTAATGAAGTTAACCGTATTCACATCACGTGAATTTACCAGGCCATGTCCAGTCCCCGGAAGGCATGCGAGCACGGGCAACCACTCGACCATATCTGAATGAGAAAGTTCCCATCGTCCTAGAGGCGCTGACTCACCACGGGCTGATTAATATTTGGATATTGTGCTTGCCGGGAGCAAGTTGATCCCGGAGCGTCTGTACAACTATAAAAATGTGGATGGGAATCAGTAAACATGCAGTTTTTGCTATAAATTATGACGCACTCGAGACCCAAAATAGTAAAAAATTGTTTTAACTTACTTGGTCAGTGACAAGGATCCGTTGAATAATTTCTCAACGTCCCCACCAAAAACGGTCTCAAGGGATGGGGTCGGCTTAATGTAGAATACACCATCACGAACATACCCATTTTCCGGGTAACTGTCGTAGATTTGGAACTCGTGGTTCTAAAGAAATACATAAAGGCATTTTTGATTTTGCGAACAAATGAAGTTTCCAAAAAGGTCCTTCAGTTTGTTAAGTACTTACATAGCCTCCATTAATGTTGATCTCGTGCTTCCACTTGCTGCTGTCAAATTGGTCGAACTCATCTTGCCAAATTAGCTCACCCGGGGCAAACGTGCGACTTTCTTGATTTCGCCTTGTTGGCGAGGTCCCTGAAATGAAGGGAATGAATAGATATCAGAATTTCCTAATTCGACCGCNGCGAGGTCCCTGAAATGGAGGGAATGAATAGATATCAGAATTTCCTAATTCGACCGCGTTTTTTTGGTACAATTATACTTACGAGTTTCATTGTCAGCAGCCGCCACCTCATCCATGGCACTGGTCAGTAAAATGGCAAAGAGAACAATCATTGGACTCATTCTGATGCTTTGAGAATATGACCTACAGCGGGGCTATTCCTGAAGACTTCTGTGGGGGATTGGGTAGTTTGATGTCCACCGCATTGACCACACTACTGAATTTTGGTCTTGTCATTTGGAACTTAAATAGACGAAAATTCTTCGTACAAAATGAAAAATTCTCTCTATTCATCCTGGACAAAGATTAAAGCAAGAAACCGCTAACCGCAAGTGTACATTTTGTACCCATCCTCATAGAAGCATGCATACTTACACACATGCAAAAAATTAGCATTCATTACGGCAAGTCTTTGTATAAATCCACGAGTGGTTGGTTGGCTGGGCTCATTCATGCGTGCATTTTTTCGAGAATGGATTAGATATGCGGTGGATCATCGTTCCAAGAATTTTTGGCGATTTAATCTACATCTTCGTGGATTCCCCATGCAAAAAAAACCTTTTTTTCTCCATGGTAGAAGCCACCAGCACTAATTTGCATTTACATGAAATGTATCATGTATGATGTGATGTGATGTGAATTAATCAAACGGCAGTCACCGTTCTAGTCCTTCCGTCCATAAAGACCACTCGGCTTTTTTTGTTCGACTGGTCATGTTTTATTATTGCAGGCGAGTCATGTATGATCATTATTATGCAATGTCACTTTGCCATTTGTGTTATTCCGTAAACCTAAGTGGCAACTGGTATTCTCGGAAATGCTTTTGTAATGAGATGCTACCCTAAATAGCTGGAAAGGCATGTCGTAATCAAATCAGAGTGCAATTTTTAAATAACATGTCAAACTCTTGTTAAATATTCGGTGATGTTATCAAGATTTCATTGGCCCCATTACGAATCGACTAACCTG
>JAHZNH010000675.1:0-12314 GCA_027744355.1 Tyrannoseira gladiata
TACCACCACATATCAATCTCCTTTTATTTTTGTTTATACAGAAAACAAGCAATAAAGCTCCTTCTCCCTGGCTCCTCGCTCCCCCATGTCAATTATTATTGCCGATGAGATTAGATGAGATGAGTGTGTGCTACCAACACCACCACAACCGTTAATACTTAATCATCACAGAAGTTTCACGAATGTATTTACCCTCCCCCCTTCTCCCTTCCTTGACACGGGGAGAAATCAAATTTTAGTATTTCAAAGTGAACTCATGCAACCATGAAAATAATCCTAATCCCCAAAATAGATCTTTCCATTCAGTTTAAGCTTGAGAAAATGAAGAATATTAAAAAGGCCTAATTGTTCCAACACCCATTAGTTCGAATAGCTCACAGCAATTAAATATTGCACTTTTCCCCCAGAGAAGCTCTGACTCCCGATCCGACAATCATGTCCGTTGTCCTGAATACCATTCGTCTGTGCTTAAGTACATTCGTGAGTGGTCTGTTGTGATATGGCTTTATAAGCCAAACAAACAAACTAAGCCATTTTTCGCGGAATTTCGCGAACATGACGTAACCCAGGATAACGACAGATTCCCATTCCAGACAGTGTTGACTCTGGGGCAAATGACAAGTAAATTCGCTTTGAATTTGCTTTAGTTGCAGTTGCTTGAAAAAAAATAAGTATTTAGCTTTTATTATCTTCCACGGGCCGGTGGTTTTGGTATTTCCCCTGCAAGAGTTCATCCTCTTGATTATGGGGGCTGACAATGAGGCATTTCATTTTCTCACTTTTTTGTTTTCGAGTCTCTCCTCCAGAAATATAAAAGAGGGAAATAAAAGTGGTCATACGTGAATGCATGCACCGCCATAAATAAGTACAAGGACACGGATCGAATTGCATCGGAAGAACAACCTGTCGTCGTGGTCGTCTTCCCCCAAACCAAAACACTTACTTAGGACTCCTCAGATAAAAACCTCTCCTTCGAGAATGCTGAACCCCAGATCTCATCCTCATCTCTTTTTTTTATCTCAACAATGAGAATGAGCCAACGAAGAATACGGACAGCCAGACTTTATTTCCAATCAGACAAAAAAAGAAGACACCGTAGATCCTCTAATGGATAAGGAGTAAAAATGATCAAACAAAAAAAAACCTTTTTTTTAGTAATCCCACCCGCTCGCTGGATTGAAGGGGGAAGGGAGTATTTGAAAATGCCAGGAGTACTTCATGAAATGAATTGACAATCATCATTTCCAACACTAAATACTTTTCATCCCTCTCGCTCGCTGGATTGAAGGGGGAAGGGAGTATTTGAAAATGCCAGGAGTACTTCATGAAATGAATTGACAATCATCATTTCCAACACTAAATACTTTTCTCCGACCCATCCTTCCATTTCTTCCCACCTCCTCCCACAATATTTTTTTTTCGTGAGGGACTAAGCACTCAAAATGAAAGCAAAAGGTGAGTAAGTACCGTATTCTCGGAAATAGAGCGCCGGTACTCAATTAATTTAGACCTGTCGTCTATTCTAAATTAAAGCGTATTGGCAAATTTGTATATTTCTAGCGAATAATTCATTACTTTACTTTACTTTACATTTGTGACTTTAAATCTAAAATAAGAAATCTCACCAAATGGCGTTATACAGGTTGTATAAATATGTCCAATATCTATACGACATTAAAAAGCAGTTGCAAACGTGTACAACGTCCAGACTTTAATCGGGACCCGCGAATAATTTCCGAGAATACAACAATAAAGTTGAGTGCTCTTCCGCCGTCTATTTCAAACCTATGCGCTATTAAAGCCCCCAAAACTATTTGCGAGTATACGGTGCGGAAAAACCATTTAGGATAAGTGAGTACCAAACAAAACAGTTCCTTTCCTCGTGGTGATATCAAAAACCCCGTCCAATCCAATCCGCTCCGATCCTAACGGACGGACCCATAATATAATAAGTGAGTGAGTGAGTAAATATCCAATTCCATCACCAGCATAACTTTCTTATTCACTCACTCACTCACTCCAAAAATATTAATTTCTCCTAACGGGAGTATTTATTTTTTTCACCCTTATTATGATTACACTAATAATCCTTCGTCCCTTCTCCACGAATTATTATTATCATTATGTCTGAATCGAAAGACAGGGGTAATCACATATCTCCAAGAAAGAAGAGAACCCATTCCCTGCTCCACACCGATCCGATGGAAGTTTTTACTTTCTTTGACAAATGAAAACGAAAAGAGCAAAAATAATTACAAGGAGGAGAAACCTGACTTTTTTTTGTGGATTGGATTGGCTTGGACTGGGATAACAATAGAAGTGGCGGTAGTAGGAGTGCAGAGCTCTTAACCTGGCCCGGAATTAAGTACTTAAGTAAGTACTTTGTCATTAGCCCAACTCACTCATCGTCAGTCGGTTTAGTTCAGTTAGGGCAATCATTCTAGTCTAGATTAGTGCTCCCAAATGAATAAAGAGCATTGGAATGAATACATTCATTCATGAAGGTATTGTATCTCATCATAAAGGATAATAATAGCTAATATTTATGGGCATTATTAGGCATGACATTTAATTTGATATTTGTTCCTCTTCCTCCACCAANCATGACATTTAATTTGATATTTGTTCCTCTTCCTCCACCAAATGGGGTTTCTGGAGGGAGAGCGAGATGCCTCCCTCCTTATTATTAGCAGCGACTTCACTCCTTTGTTTGGCAAAGCATCTAAACTATCCAAGTTAAGTAAGTACGTACCTACTCTGCTAATGTACTCATGTAAGGAGGCGCACATTCTCCGCGCATTTTACATGGCACTGGCATTCACTCTCTTGATTGATGACGGTCGCCAGCGTGAAAGGATAATCGCTGGTGGTGGCGGTGCTAATAGTACTTATGCATCGCATCGCTCACTTAAATACCTTACTTATGCGAACTGCTCATCAGGCCTCCATTTTTTTTATCCACCGGGGCAATAAAGAAGACAACAAAAGTTGATGGCGATGGTGATAATGATATTATTAACGAAAATGGATTTCCAGCGAAAAAACGTGTTGCCAATGATGACCAACTAGGAATAACGGCTCGGCTCAATGAATTAGAGACTAACTAATTCACTCACTCATTCAATCGCTATCCAGTTTGTTCCAGCAAGCCCAATTAAAATTTATGGAAATTAGGGGCAACAACAACAGATTAAAATCATGGCCCACCAAAATCCAATTCTTTATGGGATCAGAGTGATCCGCACCTCACACCAACGCCACACACACACGCACACCATACCCATTCTCTGATGTGATGCGAGCAATAAGCAATCCTTTAATCCATCCACCTGCAGACCGCTGAGAGTTGGGCAGAGAAGCAAGTGGACATACATAATTCTTTACGCACAGAGCAAAAAAAACACGCAAAAAAAGTTTTTTTTTTCCCCCAACGCATAAAAAATTAGTCTAGAAGCGCTTCTTAAATTATGCTCTGCCTATTTAGTGCTCCATCATTTTGTTTTCCCAAAACTCCTACTAATTCCTAGAAAATTTCTGAGGGGGTTACATAATTTCGATTTGAGATTGGATTAAATTATTGGAATTAAATAAGCGAGTATTAAACTCAACTCTTTCACGAGTGTTTCGGAGAAATCCCGCTCCAAAAATAAAACTCGCCTCCGTCCAAGTCACGATTTTTCCTATGGGATGGAATACGTAAGTTTACTCAAGTCAAGCAAAGGCATGCCTCATGAGTACATTCAGTGGGAGGAACTTTCCACTGAAACTCAACTGACATGACATGGACAACCCCATATTAGAAATTAATGGAGTGGCTTGACTTTTAATAATTCCCCAGAACTGGGATATTTTCATGCTTGTCCGACGTTTTTATTAGCACAGCGTGCTCAGAGCCAAAGCAGGGTGAAAATCCGAGAATTCGGAATTCCTGGTAAGGTAGGTAAAACACCACACCACACCGATTAGATTCGGACTACGCTTCATCCTCCTCTTGTGTGCAGCGAACGGGAGTATTGTAGCGCACCTCCCAAACCATCACATCACATCGCATTCTCGCGGTTGACGTAATACGTCATATTTACACAGCCTTAATATGCCTGCATTGAAGTGAGTGACCATAAGGAATTCCACCACTCTCTCGAGTGGAGTAGAGCAGCAGAAGCCAGAAGGAGAAGTGGATAGTAATAGATAGACCTTGGCAGAGGTCTGCAAGTTTTTGGTGTTGTTGTTTTTCTTATTGAAGAGGTACATACTAGGCGCTCACATTTAAGTAGTGAGTGAGTGAGTTCTGGTCATTTTCATACATGCCCCTTATCAAACCCCATCGTATAAATCATAGGCGAGCAGAAAATAATAGGGACTGGACTTACTCACTCACTCACTCGCTCTTGATATTTTTGTATGCAGTTTTTATTCCACCAACTCAGGTAAATGCTAGGAAGGCTCAGGTGGACGTGTGCAATCCATCCATTCGTGTGCATGCCATGCCGGTTGAAGGCGAAACATGCTGGTTTTCGTTTTGCAGCGGGTGGACTGACTGGATTGGATTCACACTTGTCTATTGTTTCGCTTTTTATAATGGACATGCAATCGAATGGGGAAAAACGATGCGATGCAGTGGGCCCATGCAGAGGTAAATGGTTGAGTGTTGAGTTGAGTTAGTGGCTGGCAGAAATTAGAGGTCTGTGGCTCTTGTTTTGGCTTGACGATTTAAAAATAAAAGGATAAATGAAGTGGAATCGCTCAATCAGAACTACCATAATAACTACATGTTCTTCGAGGCTGTAGTTTAGTCATCGAAAATTCATAGAAAAAAGAGAAGTTGTTTCTGTTGATATGAAATGATATGATTAGTTTAATAAATATAGCTGCACGGTCAAGTAACTCATAAGTAATGGGTTGACATTAAATAAATGCACAGCATCCATAATTAAAGGTTAGCCTTCAGGAATTATGAGAGGTTTTTTTTTATTATCTCTGCGTCATATTCATTTTGGGCATGGTAAATATATAAGTAGTTATGTGTTACGCTACACGGATACGCCAGCCAAAAAAAAAATTATACGAAGGTGGTGGTGGTGGAGGAGGGAAAAAACACGACGTGATGAAAAAAAAAAACTCACGAATTTAACCCTTCCCTCCAGTACTCCCCTTTCTTTGGGGAATACCTGAGGAGCGAGCAAGCGAGTGATGATGATGACGATGATGATACTGACTGAAGCTGATGGCTGAGGCCTCAGGTGCTCAGACGCAAATGCGGGCCCGTTAAACGCCAATTAATTCAGCGTTTCAGTGGGGTCGTAAATAAAGTGCCGAATCGGATTTAGGACGTGGTAGTGAACTCGGATCGGTGACTCATGGTCGATGAGGTTAGGCTGCATGGATGAGTCACACGAACACTCACTCAGAGCCTGAGTGCCTTTTCTCAGATTCCCCTAATCCCTAAAGTGGATGCATCAGATGAGAAATCTGCACCGACACCGACTGACCAACCATAACCCAAATCCTCGGAAAAAAATAGGCAGCGATTGACTGAGTAAGTGAATGAGTGGGAGTAGTAGAATTATGATGACGCAACGGGTGTGTGTGAGCCATGATTTGATGGTATTTATTACATGATAAGATGATGAAGGGAGGATGTGGATGACAGGTAAAGCAAATATAATCGATATATAAGTCACAGTATATAAATATAAGTCACTTTCATGGGAATTTCGTGCGAAGCGAGGGTGAATGAATGAATCAGAATTTGCGATAGTGCTTACTTGGAATGGAACTGCTGAGACTTCAGGTGGGATGGTGTCCATACTGCTGTCTCCCAGATTGGGTTGCCCATCCTCGGAGGGACTGTACGCCGGCGGGGGACTTTCAGTCATTGAGGTGTTCGTGTACGGACTCTGGGGCTGCGAACTGCCCGGGCTGGGGATGCAGATTGGAGGGGAGTTCGGTCCGTTGTTGTTCGAAGCCGTGCTGAATAAAAGGGAATCAGGAATCATTCTTTAGGATCCAATCCACCAAATTAAGTTACGATGTAAATAATAAGACTCATTAAAGGTATTTTACGTTGTGCTGAAGCCATTATGAGAGTACGCGACATTATGTGGCATCGTCGGTTCGGAGACAGGTGAGTAGGTCATCAAACTACTGGATGTGGAGGGGTACTCACTGTGCCTTGGCACGAGAACGGGAGGAAGTATCGCGGGACTCTCGACCCGCTTGTAGTGATACGGATTTATACACACTTCCTTCTGCTTCGCGGAAAACGGGTACTGGCAGCATTCCAGCGGCTTCAGCTCATGGTGAGACTGCAAATCTGGCCAGCGCCACACTCGGCAATAAATCACGTGCGGAAGACCTTTCCGATGAGATACCTAAAAGTTTGAGCAGACATGAGTATATTTAGTAAAAAAAAGGTTATTCCCATTACTTCACCCTTCATAATAAAACGAACATTTCCTCTATCCAGGATTACACATTCCCATTCAAGAAAAAAACGCGTGCGTATTCAATATTCAAATTAGACAAGGTCTTTGGGTAGGCCTGTCAATCCAACAGTGTGGCCAAGACATTGACGGTCCAAGACTTCTTGCATGCATAAACAATCAATGAAAAATAGCTCTTTACTTTCGCTTTGCATATCAACACCGCCGCGATCTATATTTTTTCCTGAATTCCAGGTTCCTCACAAGTTTTTCAAAAAGAATTCTTCTCGTCTGAGCAACACAAAATGACAGATGATTGACTTGCCATGCCAGACCAATATGAAATATTTCAAAAAATTCGAATTCTTTTTGAACGGCGGTAATCTCGAGCAAAAAAAATCAGCCTACAGGATCTTCCCAATTCCTTTTCTCAAGATCAAACTGGAGAACATCTGATTTCCTGTCTGGGTGCCCTCTCACCCCATCCGGGATAATTTGAACTCCACGTGCGTAATCCAATTTCGCAATAAATGTCTCCCGTGACATTCATGACATGACTCTTCCCTTCGCGACTTTGACCAGTCCAGAGCTCTCAGTCATTTCCTTTCAAGGAACAGGAAATCTCCACCATATATTCACTCGACATGATCCCAACCACTAAACCAACCAATCAATCAATCAGTCACCGTCACCACAGTTCACACTCCAGTCCAGTCCAAACTCTTGAACAACCAACCAAGCACGCCACAGATGATCAGATTCGTCCTCAATAACACTTCCTCTTAAGAGCGTCCTTGACACTGAAACGGGTCCACCACTGCAACCGCACATCAACTGACTGAGGAGCAATCACCAGCCACACAACTTGAATGCACCTGTCTGCAACGTGCAATCCCAATTGTTTCTTCACCCTCCAACAACAAAAATCTCCCGTTTGTTTTCCTCTCTTTCAAAACCGCACACTATTTTTTTTCACTTGCGACGAGTAAAACTGCACCAGTAATTGCAGTGCTTTGGCCCAATGATCGGATCAAAAAAAATAGAGTGAGTGAGTGTGTCACCACTAACCACCACAACTGCAACTTGCAACTGCTTAACAACACGACTGACTGACTGAGCTTACGAGCGAACGACGATCATCATCGTCAGTAGTGTCCGTCCAAGTCCAACTCTGTGACTGGCTTGCTCGCCAACAGAAAACTGCTCTTTTGGTTGAGCTCTTCGCTCTGCTCAGGCCCGAGCTTGAGTTCACCTCTTAGAAAAAATACAAACAGACGTCCAACCCGATCAGTGAAGAAGAAGAAGAGGGGTAACTCAATAAAGGAATATGGTAATGAAATGATCCTCATGTACTTACGGTACAGCATCGCAGTCGCATCATCATCTCCTCTCATCGTCATAGTCATACCCCAACACATTCAGTCAGGGAAAAACGATCAAGAAGTAGGGGGGTAACTCAATAAAGGAATATGGTAATGAAATGATCCTCATGTACTTACGGTACAGCATCGCAGTCGCATCATCATCTCCTCTCATCGTCATAGTCATACCCCAACACATTCATTTAGGGAAAATGCATTCAGTTTCAGTCAGATTCATCGTATTTAACTAGTGACTCGCACTCGCTCTCGTCGTGAAAAAAGCACATTTCGGCCCAACGAGGTTGCAATGCAATGCAATGCACTGGAAAAAGCGAACTGAAATGAAACTGAGCATCCCATCTCCCATCTCAGCTCATCTCATCGACGGACGACGAAGTCGTCGTCGTCGCTATCGCTATCCACATCCACCATCCACCAGAATCAGCTTTCCCCCTCTTCTTCTTCTCCGTCAGTAGGAAAAAGTTAGTGCAGTCCAAGTCCAAAGCCAGGGAAAAGCTCTGTGTGCTTTTTTTTTGTTCCAAAAGACGATGATAATAGCAAGCCTCAACTTCGCCTCAGAACTCTGGCGCCATGTTATCGTCGAGCAGACGGTTCAGAGCTCCCTTCCGCCTTTTCGTGGCAGTGGCTATGGCTCTGGCTCTGCTTCGGACTCTGGCAACAAAGTCTTATGAAAGTGGTGGTGGTGGTAATAGTAGGGGCTTTTGCCTATATACCTTCCCACACTACTTCCTATAGCATCTTCCCTATATCGCGCGATGCAATGCTGCTGCTGTACTGAACTGAGCGAGGGAGAAACAACGCAAGTCTCTGTGAGTTGAGTATTACTGAAGGGGTGTATCATATCATCACAAAATCCACTCAATCTGGCTCTGGCTCTGGATAGCTGGACTGGACTCTTTCGCATATGAGGCGAAGGCAATAGAATTGGAAAGAGAAGGCTTTGGCACTTTGGCTTTGGCCTGCTAACTTCACTTGAGCTCTGCTCTGAAGAAGCTTGTAACTTCGAATCGCACTTGCTTCATTTCGTTTCATATCTATGCCTCGGCTTCGGCTTTGCTCAATTGCACTTGTAAAAATACTCAATTCTTTTGTTTTGGAAATCCATGTGCGTTCTTGGCAGAAAAAAGGCCGGTGGAGGAGTTTGTTTTTGTTGATGATCATGATTCGCGATGACGACTTCTTTGTTGAGCGTGGGGTGCTGGAGTTGGAGTTGGAATTGGATGGAGGAGGAGGCATGTAATCATGCCTTTGTCTCTTCAGTGCCGCATGACGTCTTCTGGATTCGCGAATTTTGCATGATGATCCCTGAGATCGCCAGCCAGGTGCTGTAATGATGATGATGATGATGATGGAGAAGTTCGTCTTGGCTCTGGATCTGGAATGAGTTGCAGTGTCGCATCGCATTGGTCCTCTCGTCGCCTTCCTAATGTTTCTGGCAAATACCCCGCGGGAAAAAAATGTGAGGGTGGAATATGATTAGTTATAACCAAAACTCATCCGACGCCTTCACCCTCGACTAAGTGACGACTACCCGTTCGTGCAAGTTTGTGGAATCTTTGCACTCAATTCCTTGCAAAACTAAATAATTATCAGTATTGTTCAAAGGTTAAACAACCCTGAGTGCAGGCCATTATTTATTGATGAGTTTATTAGTGGACTAACCATAACAATGCTCGCTATTAATAGCAGACTTGACATAGAAATGTAAATCTTTGCACTCAATTCCTTGCAAAACTAATTATCAGTCTTGTTCAAAGGTTAAACAACCCTGAGTGCAGGCCATTATTTATTGATGAGTTTATTAGTGGACTAACCATAACAATGCTCGCTATTAATAGCAGACTTGACATGGAAATGTACTTCTCAATTTATTTAATTGATATAGATTAATTAATTTATTATATTTTGGTGCTAATCATTCAAAATGAATGAGTGCATGTAAAATGTGAATTACCAATAGAGTACGGAAAATTCCATGGTGGAATTGTACTACACCTTGTATTCAATTTCCACCCTGAAATATGAAAAAAAAAATTTTCTTGTTCTCGAATTCGCGCTATTCATTCTTCTACACCAGAGCCTTTCCATTCAGCAACTAAGCCAGCGTTCATTTCAAACCAGAGCTGACCGTTCTTTCCAAAACGTATCGCATTCACGACCACGCTCTATCTCTCCTCGCCCGACCAAACCATCCTGTGAATATCGCCTAATGATTCAACATTGAGTAAACAGAGGGCTCTAAGAAACTCGCAAATCTGCGATCTCCCCCTTTGAGTTGCACTCGGACTCGGACTCTTCTCATGCTAAAATTACATTGCCTATACGCAGATCAAGTCTTTTCTTCGGATTCAGAATGATGGAATGCTGGAGAAATTCTTTCAACAATTTTCTTTCTCGATTGCGCACCTAACATTTATTTATCGGATACTAATTACTAAGGTAAAAATTGTCATGTCATATGAAGTAGTGTCCCTACAAAATCAATGAAGTTATGTTGCAAAACTGAATTTATTTAGCCAATCGATAAATTCTGCGAGCTATTATTGGGTCAATTCTAACTAAGGTAAAAATTGTCATATGACGTAGTGTCCCTACAAAATCAATGAAGTTATGTTGCAAAACTGAATTTATTTAGCCAATCGATAAATTCTGCGAGCTATTATTGGGTCAATTCCATATGAAACCTGAGATCAATAAGCAAATCTCACTATTGAGAAATGAAATCTGCGGAAGAAGTAGTTTTCCTCGTAAGCCTTATCTACTTCTCACTTTTAGGAGCAAAAAGTCATTATATTCACAAGGGAAAATCGAAAATATAATCTTCTGATGGTGTTGAATTACCAGAAGTCTGATGAGAACATTGACATTGACGAGCAGAAAGAGGTCGGTAGTTACTCATGGTTGCATGAAAAGAGTCGTGTGCTGCCTCCAGCATAAGAAATTATTGCAATCAGGAAAAATTATTGGAGTGAAGTAAAATACTTCATTACCAAAGATTGGAATAAGTAGTCATATATTTGGGGAATGAGGAGACGAGACACTTTCATCACTTTTCTTATGAGCTTCGGTTCGCTTCACACAATTTGGGTATTTGTATCAGATTTGCTAGACTCATAGGAGAACTACTTATGAGCATGTATAAATATATGCAATGAGTACAAGTCTTATATAAATTATTCGTATGAAGAGAAACATGACCCATGCATTGTAGAGGATGAGCATTATTACAAAAAATGGAATTCGGATTACTTTCCTTTCAACGTTCCCATGGTTCACTTATTGAGCCACGTTTGCATTGTTACCTTTTCTTTCCACCTCACCTCACCTACTCCAGGATGGAGCATTCTCCGGTAGCAGTGCGAATCTCATGGTGATCCACATCAGAGTAATGAAATACATTACTTTTGATTCCATTTCCTCCACATTGCCCAACTTTTAGGGGAGATGGAGATGCCTGCCTGTCTTTCTTTTTAATGCTCCATCCATCGTCGCGGAAAAATGGGAAGTAAGTATGTAATTGATTTCTGCCGCTCTTCCAAAACTGGCGCGAGCACTATCGGAAAAGGGGAACTCGACGAGTAGGGAAAATGATGATTTGGGTCGTCCCTCATTAAAGGGAAAGTGCAAAGCGACACGGAGGAAGGAGTAAACAACATCCCACACTAAAAAAAAAAATCCTGAAGTCCGTAAAAGTTGTTGACATTCTTAAGATCTCTACTTGGCTACATTCATTTCCATAAAAGGAGAAGTTGAGCTCCACTAGAAAGTTCGGTCCCTCTCCGATCTTTCACGATCAGGAGCTGGATTTGAGATCTTTCACAAGAACAAAGATGAACAGATTCTGTAGGGACGATCATTGTCCAATTATATGCCCAATTATCTATTTATCCATCGACTTGTTGACTTTATCTCGTATGGGGAAAAATATATTTGACATTTTGTTTTTGACATCCACGCGCTCGGAGTAAGTAGCTACTCAAAAAGCTATGGAGCAAACTGGGAGTCTCAAGCTCCCAAGGAGAAAGCGGAGGGAAGGAATACTACGGTTGTTCTTCAAACGATCTCTATTGTCTGCAAAGAAAAAAGAGGGAAAAGAATGACATCCGAAAAAAGCCAGAACTCGCGATGACAAGTTTATTTATTATTTTCGACAATTCGTTTCTTCGTCAAGTAACGAGGAGAATATTCTAGTGCAATTAAGCTGATAAAAAAGCATTCGCTCAAAGTCGGAGGGAATATAATGGGACGAGAAGAGGAACGAAATCCCAGAGTTTCATAAGCATCACAAAACTCTCTATGTATCTTTCAAAGAGAGGAGAACTTTCAGGAAAAATCCCATTTTTTGAATGACTCAGCATAGGGACATCCGTATTACAATAAATAACATATACCTACTTAATTGAATCAAGTAAAATAGATCAAAAATCTATTCAATTTCACACTTTCACATTTCCCTCTCCGATTGAATTCATGGAATTGTTGTTTTTCTCTCAGCTTACCTCTGCTCTGC
>JAHZNH010000676.1:0-12274 GCA_027744355.1 Tyrannoseira gladiata
ACCTTTCAACTTTGGCTCAAGAATTATTTACACCATTGGTGAGGATGACCCCGTACTCCAAAGGGAATTGAAATTTGCGGAAAAGCCAGGAATGAAAGCTAAATACAATGAGAATGTCATCATCAAAGTGAAAGGTTGGAGAGGACAGGCAATTTAATATATAATTTTTACATAAATAATAAAATCATTACTTCTGAACTAAATATATCTCAGATTCTGCTCATTGCGGGGAGGTGTTCATCAAACAACCAAGGAGAAAACGAATGAAGCCCCATGTGATTTCTGTGGTGCAGCGAGAAATACTTCAGCAGTTGGCAGAATGGTTGAAAATTTCATGAGCAAATTAATTAATTTGAAATTCCTGAGAGTAAAAACTGAGCATTGTAAAGTCAAATCCCATTTTCACTTGTATTCAAACCGGGAAGCTAAAAACTTTCTTGATTTTTCACCTTGGGGTTCTTAAGAAGTCACTAGCCATTCGCTAGAAATAAAGAACGCGTGGGAGTTGATGGAGCTGCATCTTGCATTTGCATTACGCTGCATTTATTTTCTCGAACTTGTAGCCCACGGCCACACCAGTCACCTTTTTTCATGCAGTTGTGTGCACAAACTTAAGCTCTCATCGAACGAGACAAGACCATTTACCAGAAGCTGAAACGAAACCAGCCCGGGGCATTCAGAGCTAAAGCCACAAAAGTCCCTAAGGCCACACCAGTTACCTTTTTTCATGCAGTTGTGTGCACAAACTTAAGCTCTCATCGAACGAGACAAGACCATTTACCAGAAGCTGAAACGAAACCAGCCCGGGGCATTCAGAGCTAAAGCCACAGAAGTCCCTAGAATAAAGAGTGTTGGGTTGGTGGCTAGGGAAAACTCGCCGCTTTAGACAATTTGGCTTCAGTTGTGCAACAGCAGTCGTATCATCGTGATCACGACGGGAGTGGGATGCTTTTCTCTTCCAGGATCGCTTATGTATGTTCAGAGTCAAGTTTATCCGAACTAAAAGTGTCGGGTCGGGCCTAGCCTCTGCTTCTGCTGGATAATATTAGAATTGGGGAAATTTGAGACTTCCTCTCCAGCATTTGAAATCGTCGAGTTTAAATAATTTTCACACTTCGTTAGCACCCGCGGACAAGTTTTTGACTGTGTTAATCTTTCGGAAGGGAAAGTGGCCCAATTTCTGGGGAGTACAGTAACCAACACTATCTGGACTCGGAGATATTTTGCTCTCCCTTTTAATGAATAATTTATTCTGGAAAGAATCTCCGAGTGCTTTCTTGTGGTGTGGTGAACTAAATAGTAGGGATCTGGCTTGACCGAGTGAAAACAATGAGATGAACTAGTTCACAGGAGAGGAAACTTCTCTTCCATTTTGATTGAAGTTGAAAAGGAAGTTGGTGATGTTACTTGGTGCAATTTTTTCAAGAGGAAAAAGTTCATTATTTGTTGTGCTTCATTTTCCCTCTCATAAAAAATGAGAAGGGCAAACGGACAAGATTAGGTCTTCTTGTTCAAATTAAAACTGAACGGACCTTGAGTGGTAGACCCGGTATATTGAATACACCAAGTTAAAATTTTACAAGCCTATGCCTGCCATTTTCTATTGAATTTCTGAACTGATTCATTAGTGTCATATCTTCGGTTGGAGATTTTGAATGGCAAAATAATACGAGGCAAGAAGTTTAAAGCGCTGTGATTTAAATACTTCAAAGGATTTAGAAGGTGGAGACAATGAGAAAATTGCAGATGTGGTAATGCAATAGAATAACTTGTGGATCGCTGGAGCAGGTAATTAGCCCAAGTTCAGTTGATTACTGAGGTGTAGGTGAAAAGTTGGAAGTTTCCGTTAACCATCCAGTTTTATCAATGTATCTATGCAAAGCCGGTCGGGTTGGGGAAATGAACGTCCCATGTAATCGATTTCGGATTTGATCTCTATTTATTCAGGTGTTTAGATATTTTTCCAATAAGAAGCTTATTTTTTTCCAAATGATAATATCGGTAAACGTTGCTGTTTCTTTCGTGTTTCATAGGCGCTAACACTGCATTTTGCAATGCAAATTCCTTGTCAAAATCCCGATCTGCTTTTTGAAATATCACAAGGTGAACCAAACAACTTTGGAAGTAAACAAAAAGTTTGATTCTACTTGATCTTTAGGTCAGTTTTACTAGGACTTCCTTCCGGTTCCAGTGCCACAATCAAGATTTGTTTCTTCACAGTTACATAATGCAAACAGATTTATTGATGTTTTGAATCAATCACCGTAATTTATTAGCGTTGGAAAACTTTTACAAAAAAGGTTGGTTTTCGATTAAATAAATCTTCTCGCATTTGTGCCAGTAGTAATCACAATCACATCACCATCAAGATGAGAAAGACTTAAAGTTCTCTCGTGGAGTGCGTGTTCGCAAACTACCAGCAAAACAAACAAAACTATTTATCTATCTGTCTCTTTTCCTGATTGTTGCTAGAATTCTCGAATGAATAAGTTGTGAAGTTTCGTTGTGCTCACGTCAGCGGTTCCGCTGTAATTTGATTTAAGATTCATCATCTCAAGTTAATTCATGGATCATTTACGGAAAGGTAAGAAAAAATGGAAGTTTCTCAAAAAAGTTTGCCTATGTGGTTAGTAAAATGTTCATTTGAAGAAACAATTCTTGTTTTTGCGCGAAGGTTTTCGTACATTAGATTTAGACGTATTTCCTTCCATGCTCCATGGGAAATGTCAGAGGTTGATCATAATCAAGGGAAGGGATGGAGACAACTATCGCATCAGTCAAGTCAGCATCAACATCCATGATATTTGCAAGCCACAATGTGGGTGGGTTAGGGAGGTAGGTACGTGGTGGATTTAAGGAAGACGTTGAGTGGCAATAGGGTGATGTGTGCGATTCATTAATCAACCTAATTTTGTGATGACGATGATGATGATCGATACGGTCCCAAAATCACGCCGCACCGTGTCACATCACTCACGCTATTACCGCTTTCCGGAGCTGGAATTAATGGGGATAGGGATTATTGGTGCGACGGGGAGTTATTTCCAACAGGATAGGAAATGCTCGGTCCGGTAATGATGGAATGTAATGATTTATGATTAATTGCAGTCTATGGTTATCAGTTTTTTGCTGGTAACGGCCCCAAATATTACTCTGTTTTGAAATGGAATGAATGATTTGCTAGACGAGTTTAGGTCGATAAAATGAGTAGTAGAATGGCTTTTTTGAAAATCAGCATTCCCAGCTTTTAGAATGGAAGCACTACCGCATCGACAAAATGGATTTTGATTAAGGATGAGATTGACTAACCCAGACGTTGTCAATCCAGCCAATAGTGTCGATAGAGATGGAGAAGTGGCGTACAAATATTTGTGCATTTAGCCTTTCCGCAGTCTTTCTTTCTGACTACTTTATATAGTGTGATCGTGATCTTCAAATTCCCCTGGGGAGACAGATCTCCTCTGTGTCCCATGTTCGAGGAAAAAAATCAAGCTAGGTGGAATAGTGCAAATAAACCTTAATCCTAATTCAATTGACAGGAAAGGCTGGGACTGGAGCTGTGTGACTTTTCCAATTCCAGAGCCTAAAAATACAATCGGGGAAAGAGCGCTCTCACTCACTCACGATCAGTCACTTTTACTCGCTTCATCTTCGTGTACTCGGGAAACTTGGCTAACTCACTCACTCACTCAAAATCAAGTCAAGTCAGAAAGACATGGACCATGGAAAAGTCAAAGCCAATTCGTTCCACTCGGTCATAGTCGCAGTCAGCTTAGTAGGTCTGCTAGAGAGAGTGAAAAAAAGTGGGAAAATATTCTCCTTGAAATTGTTCCAAAGTGAAAAGGAATCCGTCGAAAAATAAGTAAGCACATCCAATCCAACAAACTTCCATGTCCAACAACGAAAATGCTCTCTCTTTCTCGATCCTCCATTCTTTGCTCGCGAAAAGCCAAAAGGTAAATAATGTACAGAGTGGCAAGGAGGAGGAGGAGAAAAAAATCTCAGTCTTTGCTCAACTGCTGAAACTCGAAATATTTTTGCAATTTAAGTTGCACTCCTCGAGGACCATGTCTTTCCATCTTCCTCATTCCGACCTCTTTATTGCGGAGAAGATTGAGTGAGATGAACGGCTACATAGTTTTCCACTTCTGAAATCCTTGCTCCTTTCATCTTAACACTGAAGAAGAAGAAGACATGATCATTTCCAAAATGTATGTGTAATAGCAGTGTGCGGCTTTCGCTCTTGAGACTCACCATCCACAATAAATTCAGAGTTTTTTTTCGAGGGGGAAATCCAAATCTAGAATTTTTATTTTTAGACCTTGCATCCCATCCCGATCCATCGCCAAGAATCGTGTTAGTCGGACGTGGAATGGCAGTGGTAATAGGATGATAGGATGATTCAATTCGATGGTCTCTCTTTTCGACGAACACATCTCTGTATTTTTTTTTGCAAACACTCGCGAAAATTATCTTCTGCACTGGGATACTTAGAAATAGTACATACGAGAAAGTATGCATTACTTGGGCACGCCTCGTGTGTGGGTCAAGTCAAATGGTGTGTCGTGTTCATTTTCATTTTATTTTCGTCTTGCAGAAAAAAATGGAGCTAATGCGGTTGGTTGGATCTATTTAGTCAGGGAGCAGGGGAATAATAATAAGGATGGTGTTTGTTTCAACCTCCTACCAGTGTGTTATGTAATAATAATATATCTTTAGCAGTTTGACGAATTCTCTTGATAGGTATGATATCATTCCCTGCATCATCATCCTGATTTCCCCAATGCCCCGATTCCGGGCGACTTGCGCTTGCTTGACTTTGACTCGCCAGAAGTTGTTTCAGTTGGAAGGGAAAGATGAAAAAAACTATCGGAGTTTGGCTCGAGGTTTTTTCATGCTCGTCCCATGCTTTTATCTTTATTGCACATTTACCCCGGAGAAATTCACACACATCATATCACGCCAATGAAATGTCTTTAATAAACTGCGGGAGTCATCGTTGCCATCACCGAAGCCCATGTGTTCTGAGTTCTGATACTAGTAATGTGAGCAAATGAGTGAATTTCAACTTTAGATGTAAATGACGACAATGTTGTTGATGCTCACTTTCATTACCGGATAGTTTACTTTTACTTTGGAGTTGAAAGCGTGCACATGTTTCGAAATTTTTGAGCATCATGTTCGGAAATCGAAATACTTCGGCAAAAAAACAAACAATTTTTTATGGTAATGGTCTGCATGCTGAAAAACGTCGTCATAAAAATGACATAAAATCCGGCAATAGTTCATCCCATCAATGGTGTCTTTGATTTCAAAATATTCTTATCTTCCGCCGATTCATTTGTACCGGAATGGATTGGCTAAGGCCGGCTTTTGCCGGCGCAGGTTAAGACTGTTAAGAGACAGACTTTGAGCAAGACTGCGCAATTCAGTGAGGTAATCTAATATTACAAATAAGTTTTAGTACCACGTAAAGTAGGTTTAGACTTGGGAACTAATATCATCTATTCGTATGTCCAGGCTCATAAGTAGTCACTGAGACAGTGCTGAGTTCATCGTTGATGACTGCTATAATGCCCCGAAAGTATTGAATTCTTCGAGAACGAATCGGGCAGTCAAATATTCAATTAACTTTTTTATCCCTCATGAATGCATGCTTTTTCGGTGCCATAAAAATCCCCCAAAAAATATTTCACCCAGATGGAACAGCTGCATCATGTCCAAGTTCCTGCTCGCTGTCCTCATTTCATTTTTTTCCGGCGGCGGAAGTTTGTCAGTAGCAGTTTGTGAATAGGAAAATGCTCATCATAGAAAAAGTGCATGGAAAGTGAGAAGCACGTTGGCCAACAGTGGCCATCAATTTCAAATCCGTGGCTCCACGAGTCTTCATGTCAAAAGCTAGAAAATGCTTTCTTAATCTAATCTTCGCTTCCTTCACAAAAATAATTATTTTACGGGGAAACACGTTTATTTATGTCAATTATTCCCTTTCAAGGCGAATCCTTGCTACCACAGTCGAGCATGACACCAAACAGCAACTGAATGATACAAAAAAACTTGACTTTTAAAAAATTGAAAGGCTCCTTAGACATTAGAGGTGAATCGGATGCTCGTTCAGTTGGCTGGTCTTTGTGGCTCCAGCAAAAAAGGAAAGGGCAAACTTGAAATCTTATCAGGAAAAGTGCATTACATCGCAACTTAGCTTTTTCATGAATATTCTTCATGTTCACAAAACTCCTTAGCATGAATGGCAGTGCAATTCAGTGGCAATAACATTTCCAGTTGAGATTAGTACCGTGACATGGTTTGTCTTTTGCAGTTTCTGGTTTCAGATTTATGGCATTGGCCGCTGAAGATAAAGAGAGGGATCGAGAGAGATCTCCTCGAAAGAAACTTGGCTGATTCTGAGACTCAGGCAAAAAATTGAAGTTGGCCATTTTACGCCCCGTAACAAATTTCCTGATTGAATGGCCAAACATTTATCAAAATAATTAACGCTTGGGACCACGGATCAGATGCCTCACTTCGAAATGAAATGATTTGATCTGTGTAATTTTTCAGTCGTAACTCATGGGATGGGAAAGGAAGATTTAATAAGAAAATGGAGGGTTTTTGTTGTTGTTAAGCATGAGGTTTTTCATCTCAAAAACTAGTAGCCTTTACTCTTCGTTCCTAGTCAGGAAGACGGATAGGTTGGAGTTTTTGGACAAGGCTTTCGGACAACAAAGTAGCTTCCATTCGTTTCTTGAACATGGAAAAAAGATGCTTCTGAACAGGAGCGATGTTGTTCGTTCGTTAGGATTTACAAACATTCATGACATTCCTGATGACTCTCCCGCAATTTTCAATAGATCACCCAACTGAACGAAGCCACGCATCTCTGAAAGCATGTAATCATCCGGAGTAATAATCACAATTGAATCGATTTAAAAGAAGAACTGGTTACTGGTTCGGGTGAGTGGTCAACTCGTCGCTGAAGAATGCGGTGCGGGGCATTGTAATTTTCTTAAAAGTTTCGAATAATAAAAACTGGATACCGATATCTCGAAGCGTAGAATATGCTGCATAGAAAAGTACTTACTTAGGTATTCAGTGGGCTTTCAGGTTTTTTTAGCAATTCGCTTCTGCTGCTGCTGCAGAAGTAGAAGAACTATGGCTTGACTTGATCAGATCATCAGACTAGTTGCGGTGCGGGCAACCCACATTCCAGAAAGTAAATGAAAATGGATATAGATATGGTATAGTTGGGGCATCATGAGACCAATTTCGTTTCTTCTTGAAGAACTAAATGTTTGGAGTTCGAGTCGAGCCGAACATTCCAGCTTCGTGAATATAAAAGCCTGATGATGATGATAATAATAATGATTACGATCATGATCATGAGCTTTCTTCTCTGAAATCGATTTCGATTCTGGATGTGGTCATCAAGAGGGCTTCTATATCTTGAATGCAATTCCAAAGTGAACGTGGACAACTTAATGAGATGAGAGGAGCGGGATTGAAACTCAGTGAGCTGGAGTCGTGGCTCAAGCATGATAATTATCAGTAATTTCTGTTGATTTTTGCTTAATTCGCCGTAAAGTGACAGTGGAGAGGGGCCAAGATATTTTTATTGCTGTAGTTTTGGATGAATGTTGCTGAAGTTGGTACGGGATGCAGGGAAAAAGTTGATATTGATTGTAATCAAAAGAAACGATCGTTTGATGAGATGAGATGAGATGAGGGACCCTACCTGAAGCGAATTTTTTTTATGGGGCATCATCATAATATTTTCGTATTTTCTTCAATTCTTTGCAAACAACAGGCACGGAGTTTGTGAGTTGTGAGATTGAATTAAATTGTTGTTGAAGCAAGTGCGTTTCGGAGAGAAAATGCTTGAAAAGCAAATCGAATCAATTTCAACCATGAAGCTGAAGGCAGTTGGCTAAATTTTTTTATTGCTCTCGCTGGTCTGTATTGCGTGTGCCTATAAAAAATTTTACTGAGGATCGATCTGATTTGCAATCTGACCTGAACTACCTGATAAGAATCTGCGTTTTTCTCACTTGTTTGATTTTCAGCAGTTATGAAGAGTTAATTATAATTATTATTATAGTTTCAAATTGACATGATAAATATGTTTTCAAGAATTTAAAAATGGAATGAGAAAAACGTCTTCAAATAATGTGACGAAAATATTTAATGGATGATGAGTAAATCAACTTTGCATATTCTTCTTCCCCTTTGATAATTGAACGGTTTAGGATTTCGCCCTTGATTTGCATCCAATCGAATCTGTTTCTCATTTCCATCAATAATCTTGTAAAACAATAAAAACCTCTAAATTACAAGGAACCTACCTGTGCCTACCTTGTTTGATAGAAGCACCGTCCTAAGATCCCACAGATGCACTAGCAAAAAACCCATGAATTGCGATTGCGATCGGTCTCTAATCTGATCTGATTTTTTTTGTGAGGGTTGGTCCAGTAAAAAATGAATAGATTTTAATGTAATTGGGGATTGAGATAATGAAAGATCAGAAGTGATCCAATAAAATACCACAACTAATTAATTCCTTTTACAACTTGACACCTGGCTTGGTTTGGGCTGGTTTTCTTTTTTTCTCAGTGCGCATGTGGTATTTCCTCTCCGTTCTAAAACTGGATGGGATGAGGGATGAGCCAGAACAATAAACAAAAAGCAAGAAGTCATTCATTTGAATGTATGAACTAGAGCTGTCTAGGGCTAATCGATCATTTTTTGCTGCGGCTGTGGTCTTGTCTTTAGTAGTTCAAATTCACTTTCATCATATTTATCGTATCATTACATCAGGCCTGGACTAGACCAACCTGCATGAATTAAGTGGGTAATAGAGCTGCAAATAAATTAAAAATTGTTGATGTGTAGTACTCGCCCAATTTATATTCAAATGGAAAGATAAATACAAAAAAGAAAAGTCAGGAGAAATTAACTAGTGCGTAGTGGTCAGGATTTATTCCAGTTTTAATTTCCATTATCTACATCTAAATTCATTCATTATCGGAGCAAAAATATTATCACAGAAAAATGCTAGACCAATGACTACGCAATGAATACCGAATTAGTTGAGCACAACTTCCACAAAATTCATCTTCTTGGTGCTCTCCAAAAGTTTGAGACTTCCATTGTGCCAAGTTGTTGCTGAAGAAGTGAGACAGTTTCCACCAGCGAGAAAAGAAAAGAATCCCCCCAAAAATGAATTCAGAAGCGGCCACCATCTTAAAGTTGCGCTATTTTGCTCTCTCCATCCAGCCAAGTCCAGCCGAAAGTTATGGAGATGGAGAACGGAAAGTCACCGTTTCCCATCTATTAATATTCATGTTCATTTCCAGACTAAGCAGGTATGAAAAAGAAACTCCCTGTGAAAATATATCATCAGCTCCCAGCCCAACTCACACACATTTCATGGGGAGCTGTCAAGCCAGATGAATTTTTAAATACTCCTTGTAAAAAGTAATTACATGTTGCTCTACAAATATCGCAAAGATATGGGAAGAGGGGAACTTGATCCATAAAATTTACACTGGATCGGGTGGAGTTGTTGAGGAGGGGGCGCATTTTGCACATGTTGCAGAAAATAAAACTGGAATATTATTATGATACAAAGTCGGGAGCGTAAAAAGTAAAAATTACGAGAGGAGTATGAAACATGTTGTTATAATTGCACCATAATGCATGTCATATCGTGAAAAATAGAATGGACATGATCCTAATAGCCATGCACAATTGACCCTTTTGTCTTGCCTCGCTCTGGCGTGGTCGAGGTCTGGTACTCGTACTCCTTATTTAGAGAGGTGGTGGCTTCGGCTCTACTTGACTTGGCTGGGAAAATTATATTTTTCTGAAAAAAAAAAATCTTGAAATGTGACGGGAGGAAAGGAAGCAGGTGCAGGTGGCTTATTTCATACCTGCTCCGAGGAATGAAATGGAAAAAGAACTGAAAAAAAAATCTTGAAATGTGACGGGAGGAAAGGAAGCAGGTGCAGGTGGCTTATTTCATACCTGCTCCGAGGAATGAAATGGAAAAAGAGCCATAAAGTTAACTAATCCTAAGCTGAATGACGCCCTTCCAGCTTCCAGCCCAAGCTTGAATTTTCCCAGCGGCACACTTTAATCCAGCAGAATCCACTTTTTACAATTTTTGCATAAGTATTAAAGCATTTTTTCTAAAAATCATTTTATTTGGCTAAAGTCTTCTGGCTTTAATGAAAGTGAAGGGGTTTCTCGATTATGCTTTCTTGTTTGGCGATCATAAGTAGAGAATGGTGAAAATCGTTACTTGAGTTGTTCCCTGGTACTCGAGATGGACGACATGCTTCAGCTTGAACATGACATGATGAGATGATGATGATGATGATCTAAATTCCAAATATTTTAGCCAATTTGAAGATTTACTGCCGCACAGCCCCCACAGGACAAGTCAAGTCAGGAGGACCGGAGAAGTTGTTTCGTGTTTCGTTTACTCCAACTCATTTATCGCCAATTTAGAGCGCAAGGGGAACCATTCGTCTTGAGAAATGTTTGTTTAAATGAACTGGATCAATTTGTGTCAGGAAGGGAAAATGCCTCCGCGAAAAAAAAATGTGGAATTGTGATGATGCAAAGGATAGAGCAGATCCGCTCCGACTTTGGGTTGACTGCGTAGCAATACTTACACATGCGTAATAATAATGAGATTTCCTTCAAATGCAGCGCTTAGCTCTAGGCATCATGACATATGAAGGAATAAACATCTTGGCTGGTCTAGTTCTTGCAAGATGATGGAGGAATGGAAATGGACTCGATGTGATGTGATGGCATGCTGTTTACATTACTAGATTTCAGATGCGTCCGTGCTCAAAATATGTTCAATTAGGTGGGGGCACAACAAACCCCGCGATCGAGATATGATCTTTTTTGAAGAAGTGATGTAAAAAGATCATCGGCTCACATTTCTCGGCATTGCAGCAAAACATTTTTCGGATGAAATGAAATGGTGGCAGCTTTTAGAATGCGGATTATATAGATCAGTATTTGGCGAAAGAAAGAGGAGTTCAATGCGGAGGAGAATACAAGTTTGCTTGGTAATTTGTATTCCTCATAATAATGAGACGCGATCGAGATATGATCTTTTTTGAAGAAGTGATGTAATAAGATCATCATCGGCTCACATTTCTCGGCATTGCAGCAAAACATTTTTCGGATGAAATGAAATGGTGGCAACTTTTAGAATGCGGATTATATAGATCAGTATTTGGCGAAAAAAAGAGGAGTTCAATGGGGAGGAGAATACAAGTTTGCTTGGTAATTTGTATTCCTCATAATAATGAGTGCAATTACGATTGGGGCGATGATGGGCAATCTGATTTTATTATGGGGACTGTGCAATCCAATCCACAAAGTCATTTAAAAAATTATGCTAGGGAAGAAGATGCTTTCCTGCTCTGGTTTGGCTTTGGCTCTCGCTGTCCTTTTAAATGCGGAGTGGACCAGTGCAGTGCAATGGGATGGCTTTGGCTTCAGCTCAGAATTCACAATTATTGCTGCTGCTGATGGGAATAACTGTGCGGGTGCACATCTGCCGATGATGATGAGCCAAGTCAGCGAGCAGGAGCGTCTTCCTTCCTCCACCTCCTCTTGAGTTTCAACTTGAGGAGGAGAGAAAAAAAATGTGGCATGATGAGATAAAAATGTTTTCTTTCGAAGGAGCAGTTGAGTTCAAGCCGAATCAAGAGCAAACTTCGCTGCTCCTGCTTTTCTGTTTGGATGTATCAGGGAATGGGAACGTGCCATGACTGGGGATTAATCGAAGCGTTAAGAAACTCACACATGTCCATCCATGATGAGGAGGGTGAGACGACCTATGATGATGCTCATGCCGGAACATGCACGCACTCTTGAGTATAGGAGTGCGGATCTTAAAAAAAGCTGGGCTTCTCCTATCCTCATCGTCATCTTTGAACAGGCATTTTGATTCGAGAAATTACGATTAGGCTCAATTTATTAGGATGAATCTTGAGAGGATAGTAGCAGCTTTGTTTTCTCGGATAGAAAGAATAACAGGATGGAAAATTTAAATTTAAAACAGAAAATTATATATTTTTACTTCACGGTGGATGGTAAATTAGCGTGTGGGGAGATTGTAATGGGGTGGATTGGATGGAGGAGGAAAAAGCCCGTCTTGACGAGGATACTCTATTATATTATGATTACGTGATGTGGATCTGTGGATGTTATGCTTTGGTTATCGTGAACCCTATTTAAAGTTAAAGCCAGC
>JAHZNH010000677.1:0-12497 GCA_027744355.1 Tyrannoseira gladiata
TGATGATCATTTTGAACAACCCTATCAAGAAATATTTTTTCGTATGTTAAGAATATTTGAAGACCGCAAAGTCACAGATACATAGTTCTCACCACCCCACATATACATATATCTGCATTGTCCCCTATTTTTGTCTCGCATCAGAGGTATAATGAATGAGCTGAAATCATCTTTGTTGGTGCGTACACATTCATTGGACATGTTTAATTAAATGGAAGAGGGAGGGAGAACTCTACTTCCCATTGCTCACGATTTAGAATGGGAAAGTGAGCGAAGACGAGGAGAGATTCCTGATAAACGCACATAATATTTATAATGCCCATTGAGCCATTTTTGGGCTCATGTCCCAGACCCAGACAGTGCGGTGGATGTATGTATCAATTTTTATTCATCCTATTCCTTTCTACATGCCTTTTGTTCGTGGGGGAATATCGATTATTTATTATTTATTGAAGAGATCCTTTTTTCGCTTAATAGAATGGAAACGGAGTTCTGATTTATTGGACCTTATCTCCGCTGCCCTTTAGTTTCTCTCTATCTATCTATTGATCTCCCTATCATTGCATTGTAAAATGTTTTATGTATTCATTGTGCGTATTGGATTGGCTTGCTGAATTGGAGAGTTACGCGATGCGATAATAAATAGTCTTCTTCATTATCATCGTAAGTATCGGATGAAAGAAAAGTTCCGGAGCGAGGAAGAAGTTCCTTCTCCCCCTAGGGCGCTTAAAGCTTGATCATGATCAGGAGATTCTCATTTTTATCTCTCTTTTCTTGTCTTTGTCGTGTGCCAAAGCCTTTGTGATTACAATTTTTGTGCACAGCGGTCGCCCCTGTGACCAGTCTCTTTATTCATTCTTTCTAATAATAACTTGTAAATGCTGTTGTTGTCACGGAGGATGCATTCATTCCTTCTCCAATCTCGATGCATTTCGACTAAATATGGGGAAACCCTTAAATGTGCGAGTAGCAAGTGGAATGGAAACTGTGGAACGAATGGAAGTAGTGGTAGTAGTACATCGTTACTGCTTTCATGTTTCATTCATTAGGAAGTGAGGAGGAAACGTAGTGAGAATGAATCGTCGGACATAAATAAAAAATCCAGAGAAATGAATCACTGGAAAGTTCTCATTGGGAGAGAGGAGAAACTTGCTTGGCACTTTTCTAATATAACTTCGCCTCACGTATTTGAATTAGCGATTAATACGAAAAAGTTTCAAGAACGAGCTCATCTATATTCATTTTCCCTTTTTATCGCTCTACCAACACGTCCGGGTAAGAAATATTAAAGGCATAAGCAAGCGAGCAATGTCTTTGGCTTTCCCTGTAGATCAGCCAAAGGATAATTTTTCGAATTTTAATGTCTCTAAGGTTTAGAAAGTCGTATATATTCAATTAGTTGCAGAACTTGTAGCCAATCTCGGATCTCGTTTTTTTGGTCATTACTGTCCCCATAAAGTTTCACGGGAAAAAGTTGGATACCGTTTCAATACCACAATAATCTGGTCTGGTCTTGTCTTATGATTCCACTTCAGTATTGAAAATGTGGAACGTGCGGAGAAACTAGAAAATCAACATTACCGCATTTTTCTTCTTGAATTTCTTCTCACCCAACAATAACGATGCTGTTACAAGCGTGTAACCTTTCATCATAGAGGAATCGTTTAACGATGATGAAGCCTTTTTGGTAGTGTGTGTAGAACATGCTCCATTACAAGCTATTTTAGACCGTGTAAAACTGGAAAGGACGACCTTTTCTCTGCCTTTTTCTGGATCTATGACTTGACAATCTATCCTACACTCACTGTATCCAAACTAAAAATATTCCGCTGTCTCTTAATAATTTCCCTGAAAAAGTGTATTTATGTGCCATAACCATTCGACTTGTGAAAATGAGAGCGAGTCCACGTCAGACCAGGCCAGACCAGTATGGAAAGAGTACTGAAGCTTTAGTGAAAGGTATAAGTGAAAAAAGAGTGCTCCAGTAAGTAAGTTAACTTTAGTACGAGTAAACTAGATTATTCCATCATCGAAGCCAATCCATCCTTTTCATTCCTCTGGCCTGGGAGCTCGCGGTACGAGAGTAATGAACAACTTTTTTTTTCGTGGAGACCATCAAGCAGCGACGCTTCACTTATAATACACTTTTTTAGTAAATAGGGGTAATGTAATGTGACATGACTCAAATATCATACTACCACTACTACAATGAGCTGTGACTCTTTCCTAAGAGATGAAGACACTAATGGCTTTCCCGGCTCACTCCAATTCGAACTCGCATTTCCTGGAGGAAGAGAAGCTCTCTACTACTTCATCGAGTGAGAGAGAGCTTTACCCTACAAGCCATTGAAGCAGCAGCAGCTCTATCTAACACCACTTCCAATCTTTCTCTGTCTCCCAGAAAAGTTGTCGCCATCGGTAATGAGGCTTGCATGGTGCATACATTTCCAGTGTGTACATAAAATACATAAGTAAAAAGGTTTTTGCGGAAAAGATTCACTAACAAGCCTTGGCAGGGTTGAGGAAAGGACAACAGATAAATATTCTTGAAACTGTTTACTCACTCTCCATTTCGATTTCGCTTCCTATTTTTTTTCTCCCTCGATGTGTGTGGGGACACAACGTTCACGGCAAAACAAGGAAACTTGAAGAGATCTGGTGTGGTGTGGCGTGGTGTGATCTGATTTTCTCTTTTTCTTGGAGGAACAAACACACCACGCACAACAAAATATTCATGAGTTCCTCCATCCCCATTCCAGCTTCTCAGCTTTTTGCATTGCTCAAGGTAAAATTAAGTTTTTTAAACTTGTTGTTCTTGTTCTCTTGCAAAGTTTGTCTGATCGGATCATGTGCATTTTTACTCCATTGAGCATCAGAGATATGCACACAAGTAGTAACTAAATAGCCTGGGTCTGTGTTCAGTTGACAAGTAGGCATTCGCACTCTGATTCAGAGATTTTTCATTCAGATTGAGTTGTCGCATCCAACCTAAAAAATCCGTTCGAATTCCACGGTTCCTCACAAATTTCCTGAAAAGTTGTAGGAGTTGTCTGTTTGTGTACAAGTTTGATAAAAAAATTATCTTGGCGCGGATTCAGCAATTGCAATCTCGCAAATAAAAACTTCAACGATATTCAATTGGCAGTTGCAGTTGGAGAAACGGGAGATAATAACCACGCATTCCTAGATTGGATTGATAGATGGGCTAGAATAGCGGAAATAAAAAAATGTGTGAGATGTCTGTTCAGTTAAGCAGGTGATTTGATCGCTTGATCATGTTCTCAAGTAAATAAATGATGAAGAAAAGTAGAAAGTTCGATTTCAGTTTAAATGGTCCCATTGAAGATGATTACACTATACTTCGTTACCATAAATAAGTATTGAGAGTAATGATAGTCATTCAATTTGCAATCGTGCGTGCTTGAGAACTATCAGTAATCCAAATATAAAGTATATATTCCATTAGTTTTCCCTATTTTCGCATTGCCCCAAAGGACCTTTCTATCGAATTGACAAGTGATAAGTTTGACAAGTTAAGTAAACTCACTTGTGTAGGTTGATATTTTATTGGTATTGGTTTTATTTCGTCCTGCTGTGATTTTCTGGCGACTTTTTTTTTTGAGTACATAGATATTTCACGATTTCAAAGTACGATTCTGAAGCATTCTCCAAACTTGAAGATTTCTGTTCAAGATTACCTGGATTGTGAAAGAACGAAGAACTTATTACTCTCAATAGTACGAGCATTCTAGTTCTTTCGTACTTGTGCCCCGTACGGAACTGGTTTTTCAGTAAATGCATTTGTCAAGGATTAGCACTTTACCGACTCAATGGAACTGGTACTTCTTGGTGTATGGTGATGTGACTACTTGAGAATGGAGCGTCCGAGTTATTATGTCACTTTACCGCAATAAAATTCAAATTGAGTGACATTAAGGCTAATTTTCTGGAGTCATATTTGGTATTTTTCTCTCAAGGTGGTAAGAATTTTTTTATCGTGATTTCTGCATTGTAATGAAATTCAATAAATTCTTTTCTAGGAAAAAATATCCCGTCTGAAATGTTGGTTTCACATCCGAATGAATATTTTTTCTCGCTGTAGTTTTAATGTCTTCACACTTTATATGGTTGTCATATATTAAGCATTGTTTCGCTCTGCAGTGTAGCCTTGCTCTTCGGCATGTAAACAGTGCTGAATAAGTGTCAGAAAGTCAAAATTATTATTACTTTTGGGGCTAGAAAAATGGAGGAGTTAAGGTTGAATAGATCATGTGGCATTTAACAACTTGACCTGTTCACTGTCTCTTTTGCTTATGGGATTTGTTGATTTTGATACGTGATACATAATCCTCTGTGTGAGTTGGAAGAAGGAAGTGGATACATAATTAATTTCCATGAGGAGAAGAGCTACATGTACAAAAAAATCTGTGACAGATTGATGTGATGTTGAACTTGAGTGTTGTTGTTGTGGCCGTGTGTTGTATGATGACGGCTCTCTGAAGAGGAGAAGGAGGAGGAGTAGGAGAAATGAATAGGAGGAAGGAAGGAAGAAAGAAAAAGAGATTGATGTAACATGCCGAGCCAATTTGCCTTTTTTGTGTTTTTTAGTTTTTGCACCTCCAAAATGCTTCATGCTCTTGGTGAAAAGATTCCTTTGTCGTTTCACGTGAATGGACAATATGGGTTTTCTGTAGACGAGAAGATGCGTATCTTCGATGGGTGGCTTGATTTCGCTAGGCTTTTGATTCCACTTATTTGTCCTTAAAAATCATTGTTTTACGAGAGGGAATACGATAATGATGGTTGTAACCACTTTAAATGGATTTTTGAGTTTGGTGTTCGTACGAAATTACAGGTTTTTCTCCACTTCCTTTCTTGTCCTTAAGTTAAGATCCTGAACGTCTGATCCTGTTGGCAGTGAAAAATTTTAGGCTCATGTGATCTGTGGACGATGAAACACGATGATCATTGACATTTAGAAGGAGGTGTGGATGACAGGTGGTGGGTGTTCTTCTAAATCAATACGTGGCAATTTAATGTGATTCTTTCAATTTTTTAAATAAATTTTTGAAGTAATATGACTAAACACACTTAACTTCGGAGACTCAGGGCAATTCGATCTACAGTAGATGAAAATGTTCAACACAGTGGCAAACCTCAACCTGCGCTTAAGTCGGGCTGACAGTCAAAATGGGGGGAGGGGGTAAATACTTAAACTATGCGTTCTAGGCTTAATATGGTTGATTTTAGCTTTTTCGTGACTTTATATGGATGTTACTGATCAAATGATCCAAAAGCAGACAATAAAAGTTTTTATGTAAAAATGCATCAGTATTTCTACTGAAGCCAAATCGAAGCAAGTTTTTAATGCATACTTAATAGGGCACAAATGCAAAATCAATGGTGGATCAAAAACCCCTCAGATTTTAAAAGTTCAAGTTAAGTGGGAGGAGGAATGATTTTTTTGGCTCATCCTGATGAGATACCGTTTATCTAATGTGTTTTGATGTGTCTTGTAAAGTAAGAAAAAAAGTAGCTCGACATGATGCGATGTTCTTTTCTTGTCCGGCTGTCTTGCCTATTTTTGTGTCTATCTCAGAACGACACTTTATAGGCGTGTTCTGTTCTCTCGGTTGTGCATATGTTTTTGTGTGATTGGGTCATTAGCATCTCGTCTCCTCACCCTGAAAAGAAGAAATAATGAAATACGATATTTATCTCTCCTTCTTTGTTTAGCGAAAAAAAACGATGAAATGATAATGGCCCACAAAAGCAGCTTGTACAAGTCAAAAAATTCTCTTTCATGCTGGACTCGTAATAAAGACATTACCAATCGAAATAATCCTCCCCAAACGAGAATGAAAATCGCTCGTGTACGTGGCTTGGCTATATGGGTGCTTAAATTTTAAATTAATATTCATAAACTACGGAAAAGGTTAAGGCGTAGGGACTAAATACATTCTCTCGATTCACGTGGGCAGATTCTTTCATTCTGATATTCAAATTGGATTGGAATTGGATTCTGTAGACGTTTTGGTGAATCCACTATGTACATATATTTTATACAAATGTACGATTCCACTCGTAGCACAACTAGTCGACCTACGATGACTTTATTCGCGCATCCCAAAGTTATAGAGTAGTTAGGTAAGTGGAACCATTGGCACACGCTCTGCCAAATACCGTTATTTAGATGATTTTGGAGGCGCTCGTAAACATGAGTTATGCATCATGTACCACCTCCAGGCAGGGACTTGCCGAAATGTGCAAATCTCATCAAGACTAAGGGAAATCCATTTTTTCTGAAGCGTGAAAAGGCGAAAGTTTATAAGTTCATAGAGTAATCAATTATTTATGGGAGGCGTTTCAAACAATTGATCATCTCGCGCACGTCAACACATACATTGTATGGCTTCACAAATGGCAATATGTTGGAGGCAAAAAATTTTACGCTACACTTTTTTAAAATTTTATTTCTGGTAATTTCTGGTCACATCTGTGAAAAAATACCGCTATGATAAAGCTAGGACGCTCTCATTTCCTTTCAAGAAAAGTCTCACTGGGCGAGCTCTGGTTTGCGTTGTGTGGTGAGTACTACCTACCTAGCTGAGAAGAAGTTGGCCTAGTTTAATAAAAATGATGTGGAGCTCCATATATAGAAGTGAGCCTCATAATCGGGATCATTATGAAAATTATGATGATGCGAAATTGTTGTATAGGTAGATCATTAGGAAGAAGCATAAAACGCGGAGGTTGAAGTTGATGTGATATGATATGATATGACATGAAAACGTATCTACGCATGGTTTGGATTGGCAAAAACACGGAATTTGTATTCACCGAGTCGGTTCCTTTATTTTGCAATTTTTCTTCTTTTCACGTTCGTAATAAATCCACTGACATTTTGGAAATGTCAGGGGAGTAGTAGTTCACCTTCAGCTCAGTTTTTCGTAGTAAGGTTCGTTGCAACTGGTGCAAAATATAAAAGGTGTCTGAGTAAATGACGGTGATGATTTTTACCTGGTTTTTGGTCGGTCGGTACTCAGTTTTTTGTGGGTTTGAGACCTGACAGGTAACAACGACAGTGCGGTGGCGATAATAGTTTATGCTTTATGTATGTATGTAACGTGTAGTTATAACCGTATGTCGTGCATTGACTAGAATTTTTGCACGACATTCCTCTTGACTTGACATCTTGGCATTTACCCATCTCTTGAAGAAAAGGTCATATCCAGAAATAAAACTTACTTAGATAGTTATGGATTCATTCAGAAGAGTAATAACAATATCGTTTAAGTGATTATCTGTATCAAAGCAATTGAAAGCTAGGAAATGCATGTTTGGTCAATTCGCAGCGCGAAGCTCAATTAAAAAGTCTATATTTGCACAGGATCACCTGTATAAAAGGCAATTATTATTACTGTCGACGGTCATAACTGCGCGGAGTGACGATGGGGGTAAAAGTAATTAAAAATTTACATTTCGGTTAGATCTGTCGTAAACAGAAACAGCAAAAAGCTGTGGGAAATTGCATTTACGAATGTTGGGATTTTCGAGATGAAAAAACCGGAATTTTTATCGCAGCAACGTATGTTTGCAAGAAAGAAGTGACTTCAAACAGGAAATGAGGAAGGAAAGCTGATTTCACTTGATTTTGACGATTTTACGGAGTGAGAATTCCTATTCATATTCATATGTTCTGTAAAACACACGTGGCTTATACATGCATATTACACGATCTCAATAAAAATTACTGGTTTATACTTTTAAGAAAAAATGTGAGTAGGTAGATATTTTGACATTTTTACTGTGTGAAATTCTCAAGCTATCTGCTTTAATCAGTTCCGTGAACTGGGAAAGGTGTGCGTGGTGGTGGTTGAACATACTTTTAGTTTATGTATGATGTTATGGCGAAATGAAAAGTTTTCAATTTCTTTTTTCAGATTGAAGGATGGGTAGAGAAGTTCCGGAGTGAGTCAAATGTCGACGAAGCCCCGGAGTCTGTGGAGGCAACACAGCGTAACATAGAGCAGTTAGAGCAGCAGAGAGAAACAGTTCTTCAGCTTTTAATTGGAACTGTCACAGAAGGACGAAGACTTTTGGAGGAGTTGAGGTAAGCCGATTTCAATATTTGAAGTTACGGTGGAATGAATTTTAGCGAAACTTTGTGTAGCTGAATTTAAACTCGGAGTCTTTCTTATTTTTTTGACAGCGGATCTGGCCTCACAATGGAAACTGACAATACAGGATCATTTGAAGCCTTGGAGGCTGCGCTCCGAACCCTAGAGCGTCAGCGTAAGTGAGTGCCACTAGAATTATTATTGCTGTTGAAATAATCATTTTGGTTAGTGCAAGTAATGTTGTTTTTTCGAGGTAGTGATAATGTGATTTAACAATTCCCTCCTCTTTCAGATCGCCTCACAACTGGACCACTGGATCGAAAAGTTGCAGATGGAGGATCCAGGTCGAGAAATCACTGAAAGTCTGGCTCACTACGAGCAAGTTCTTCGCGTCCATAATGATAGTGCTTCTAGAGTTCAAAATTCTGTTTACCAGGTTTTACAAAGAGGACAAGAGTTGTACCAGGTGAGTATTGTAACATTCTTTTCACCTGATCTATTATTAATTTTTATGTCTTACCACGGGCAGTCTAAAGAAAAGGTTACGAGTTATTCTCGCGCGTCTATTCTCTGGTTTATTTTTGAGGCAAGAGAAAAGAAGGCAGGTCACTTGTTTCCCCGATCTTCGCACATGTTTACCCGAATTTTTTGTTTTGTTTTTATGTAACATGTCACGCTGAAATATAAATGCGGATGCGAGTGAGGTTGCAACTTGAAGTAATTGAAGAATGTGTTGAAATTCTCATTTTCGTGCCTCTCTTGTCTTGTTCTTCTGACTTGTAGCGTGGAAAATGTCAAGAAAACTATATATGTATATTTTTCAAACATCCTTGTTATTGTTTCCGGACGATGTTTCACCCACACGCTACAGAGATTATTGCCTCACATTAAAATTTGTTATTGCCAAAAGTTGGTCTTGTAATTTTTTTTCGTGGAAAATGTTTATACATTTATTGCAAAAAAGAGAATGTGAAAGATGCTATCCATCCGTCAGCGTTTGTGTTATTTTGTTACTACTTACTTTCTCTCAAACTCCAGTTTACTCTGTTGTTTTGCAGATGTTCGAGAGATCGGGTATAAATGTAATGGCCAGTTCACAAATTAGCGCTCAAACAAGAGTTCAAGTTCTCATCGAATACGTCAACGAGAAAGAGCTGGATTGCGGGGAAGTTGCCGAACTGAAGAGAGTCCGCCTCCAGCAAATCATTCAGCTTCTCCAGTTGCAGAACGAAGCTAGTCAGGTAAGAGGATTTCTTATTAAAACAATAATTAGACTTTTGTAACAATACATTCCCTTGTTTAATTTATTTATTTTATGAGCAATTGTAAGTAACTGGGTATTCTTTTATGCAAAGAACAAGCACAAAAAAGACAACACGTTCCCTTCCTTTCAAAATGATTAATTGCATTCTTTTATATCTCTCCACAATTTTACCTACATTAGTTTCTAATGAACTTTAAACTAACAATAAGATTGCGTAATAATACATAATGCTAACTTTCGATAACTTCCAATTTCACTGTGTAGTTTTAACGATTGATTTGATGGCTCACGTAAAGTATTTAAATGTCTGTAATGAAAATGTTTTTACGACAGCTACAATTACTCGTAAAAAACAATTTGAGTCCATTATTGAACTGCCTGATTTACCGATTTGAGGCTTATTTACTTCTCGCGTATTTTCTTGTCGCTAATCCTAATCCTAATCTTTCGTCAATCAAGTAAAGTTTGAAGCATTATGTACTAGTATCGGAATCAGGTACTTTAAATAATTCTCTCATCTTCGCCAGCGGAAAACGCGATTTCCTCTCGAGCTCCATCGCAGGCCGCGTTTTAAATAATTACAATATCACCCTCTCATCATCATCATCTTTCTATATTAAGCCTTATAAGCTGTAATCATCCAATCAGAAATCTAAATATTTTACAATCGCAATTACAATGCAAGCTCAGACATGCTTAGCTTCACTATCCTTCCGTTTCCCACAATCACAATTGTGTTGTTAAATGCCAGCATGACTTCGTAGCGCTTTTCCTATTTATGTCTAAAGAGTAAATTGGTGACACCAATGAAATATGAGTGGCTAAATACTGATTTGAATCGATTAGTTCCGACCCAGCTGTGTTAGCGTAGTTTCATTTTAACATTGCACAAAAGTGCGTCTACTTACTAACTTCTGAAGAGGCTTTGGCTAAGTTTTTCATCGCTTGTAAATCTGAGGCACGTTTATTCTCGTAGGCTTAGGTGTCAGTTGTACCTTGTAAAACCACGAGGTTTATCAAAAAGATAGAACTATAGTATGCCAAAAACAGTCTTTTCCATTCCATCTCAAATCCTTGAGGTTTTACACTTCAGGTAACGAACCCAATGCGCTCCTATCCCATCATCATCGCCATTATAGTCACAAATGAGGAGGAGGGTCTAGTAATGATCATCACAACAAAATCTGAACATAACAATTTCGTAGACGAGTTGTGCAGCTGCGGAGTGAATGCAAAAATTTATGTATGTATTTCTTGAAACTGAAAAAGGTGAAGAAAATCTAAAAGCACATTATGATTCTTACTTACCTAGCATGAGAGCAGCGTACCTAGTCGAAGTTTGGATTTTATTTACTCGAAAATGTATTTTTCTGTGGGAGATAAACAGTTTTTACTTTCTGATCTACTGAGCTGATGCAAATAATTTTAAGCCCTGACTCATTCAATCCTTGCAGGAATAATAACGAAATATAATAAGTAAATATCAACACAGTAGATTTCTTAAACTGACTGAGGAGCCATTATGATTATGACGTAGATCTCTCTTTCCTTCCCATCTTGAAATGCTCATGTAAGGAATTTAAATGATGATTACCTAAGACAGCAGGAATTAGTTAAATCTTATCTCTGAATTTTTTTGTTTACTAAAATGTAAGTGTTCCCCGTAAATCCCAAGATTTAGAAGAGAAAAAATATCCAAGCACCCTTCTGCTAACTAGAACTTTTGTGATAAAATATTTTTTGTGTGGAGGCATTCTCGCTTACTTTTTCCCTGCCGTACACTTGAATGATTCAAATTATGGCATTTATGGGTTGAATGGTGGTCATAATTGTAAATTGTGCACAATTTGCTCTTATTATTATTACGTTGAAACTATTGTATAATACAAAAAGGTCGTGTTTCTTCAAAGGGAAAGTTTTTTCTGGCAGATGACCATTTTTTTACATCATGTTGTGTGTATTTATAAATCAAGACTGAAATTAAATGTGGTGATGATATTATCTTGCAATTTCTGCGATCTACAACAGTACTAAAATGAAATTTATTGTCGAGCACTGAAGAAGAAGAAAAAAGGTTATTTCCATTCTGTTCTTGGTCTGATTCTAGGTGAGTCTAATCAAAGATGAATCTACTCTGTCTTTACAAAAAAAGTTGGGAAAATTTTTTTCAATAAATGCTTATTTTACTATCAAAAGAACTAGGTGGTTCTGAGTAAATGCTACCTACTAAATAGGTAATAGTTTCAGAATATTCCTGTCTGGTGAGAAAAAAAACTAAAGTTTTGAATTGTATTAAATAGATAGAACTACCTAATCATGATGTGGTAGGTAGACAGGGCACACGGTTTGACATTTTAGATGAGAGCTTAGTTGTGCAAATGCAGAGTAACAACCGCAAGAAGAAGAAACTGTGGCTGGCGTTTGACGTTAGGTTGAGTGGGGCCTCACAGTTCACAGATTCAATCTCAGCCTTTTTTAACCCCGGCTTTAATATTTGGTTGAGAATTGAGGAAAACAATTTTTTCGAGATTTGGGTGAGGGCGAAGAGACATAAAAATACTTGGGGAGATTTTCCTTTTTCTGTGAAATGGTTCAAGTATTTCGCTCGAGAAAAAAAAACTGTGGAAAAGTGTAAGAGTGTGAGTGTAAGGGTGGTCTCCGATATGAAATATTTATTTTTGTGGTTTGGTTTATTGCCATTCTTATCCAAGTCATAAAGTGAGGAGTCTTTAATTCTACTCAGAATCATCATAGTTTCTCTCCATTCATTACAAAAAAACCTACCCTCCTGCTGTATCAACATCATTATCTATTTCCTTCCTGGCGTTGCTTTTGCCTCTGGAATTCGAATGTCGAAGAAGAAGGTGATGAAATATAATTTTTTTGGATGCGGTCATTATCAAACAGAGAATTATGTATGTGAGTCGTAACACCAGAAAAGATTAGATGAGATGACTACTATTACAAGAATGTAGGGGCAGTAGCAGCTTTCGTAGTAGGTAGCAGCAGTAGATATTTTTTTGGTAGGGTGGAGATTAACGATCTTCGTATTAAATGCATCATTCTCTGACTATCTTATCATTTCTGGGGCTGGTCAACTCAAGGAGAGAGCT
>JAHZNH010000678.1:0-38424 GCA_027744355.1 Tyrannoseira gladiata
ACAGAATGGGAAAGGACCTTCAACAGGCTGAATGGGAGCTCTATGTGTACAATACTCATTCCAACTCCAGTCCTAGTCCACTCCTCCTCCTCTCCTCTCCTCTCCTGGAAAGTACCTTACCTTACCCTACCGTACCAGTGGCACCATTGCCGCTGGGACGAAATGAGTGTGTGCATAGCTAATGCGTTTTTGGAACTTTCCTTCCCAAAACAAAAAAAAAACTTTTCCCTTCGCTGGATGGGAAGATGGATGCACGGATGGATGGGGGAAGAAGTAAGCTGAACTCAACTCAGCTCAACTCAATCCAGTTGAATTGAACGGAGTAGAATATAGTAACGTTGTTATTACGACAGTGTAAACATCATGTTGACAAAAAAGTTTCTTTCAGGGAAAGAAAGTAAGCGTGTGCAATATCTGAAGTAGGTAGGTGATGGTGCCAAAATTAGGGTAATTATGCAGAGCCAAGGGCATTATTTCGCAACAATATTGAGTACATCTTACACCATATCAGAACAAGCTGGATTATTGCCCATTCCATTTCAATTTACGAATTTAGCTTCTGGAGGGTGACAAATCCACACACCATAATTACTTATTGATGATGATGGCGCTGATACGATATGATATTGTCTGAATGGGGAAGGGATGATTTAGGGAGTATTTATTTACTTCTACAGACATTGCTTATTTATGTACTCAGTATCTATGTACGGCGCTGGTGAATGACAGCTCCAAAGGAAAAGGTAGACAAGCCCCACCCCTCCCCCGTTCTGTCCCCAGTTATGTACTCCAGTAAGTAGTAAATAAGTACTTGTTAGGTAAATATTAGGATGTTAAAACGTGAGTGCAGTTGTTTGTCGCCAGGTCCCAGCTCCAATTCCCCCTCAGTGTTTTTCCAGTTGCACCCTGCCATAATTTCCCCGTAATTTTTGCCCTACTTTTCTTCCGGGTAGAGGAAAATACTTGTGACGTCCATCTATCCATCCATCCATCCAAAGTGGTAATCCATACTCATCATTATGAATAGTTGTCGGGTAATTTGACAGCGACAATTCATTTCTCCCTAATGAATAGTCCCCATCCGCGGTGAGTTTTTCAATGCGACGGAACAACAAACAACAATACACCCACCTCCACTGATCTATAATTTCCAGGGAAATTTTTTCCCTTCTTGCATTTCCTCAAACGTGAGCGCTCAATTTAGACTCGGGGGGGGGAGAGTAAATTTAGGCTACGATATTGAAGTTGAAAATTGCGCTCATTTGTCAAATGAAACCAAGCCAAAGCCAAAGCCGAAGCCGAGCATTAAGTGCTGCCACGAGTTCTGCGTGTTTACATGGTTTGCTGGGCAACATTAAAAAACATCAAAGGAACTTAGCAGAGCTGAGCTGAGCTGTCATGGAGAAGCGAAGCTTTAGCTCGTTCTCGTTGTTCTTCTTAGATCATGTTTCCCGAACTGGGGTGAACTGATGCACAAAAATGGATTGAGCTTTGGTGAACTGATGATGGATGGATAGATGGATAGTGGGACATTGATACCGATTACCGATGATACTGATTATGGTACACTTGTTTCGCGTGCAAAAATGTATGCTGCAGACATCACCATCATCAACTCAACATTGGCATCGGCCACGCGAAGCAAACCAAAGTGAAGGATGTGTAAAGAGATTGACAGTGAGTGTGGTGTGGTGTGGTGATGGGATGGGATGGCGATAAAGCCGAGAGCAATGTCGATGTCTCTGGATGAGACTGGGACAAGGTCCCTCTGAATACAAACCCTGGCCAAAGAAAACGATAATGGTGGGGAGAACTTTTTTCAGCGTGTGCATCAGCAAGTAAGCAGCACGTACATACTTATGTACTTACTTTCCCTGAAAACAAAATTGGCGAAGGCCAGCGAATATTACGTATGATGGAAGCGCCTGGCGCTGGCGAAGCCATGAGCTGGAGAATGGGAAGGATGATTGCCCTGGCTCGGCAAATGTTTTCCTAGTTGGTGCACTCGGGTAGTCGCCAGCAACTCAATGCAATGCAATCAGTAATCAGTTCAACTCGACTCGATTCGATCGGGCTGGGCTGGGCTGGGCTTGTTGTCAACCCGAATTTTGTTGAGGGGCAGTTACCAATTACTTTTAAAAACACATCCTGTTTACCAGTTGCGCAAGGTATCTAAATAGGCTTGAATTCTGCAATGCAAGTTGGAGACCCGGAATGCTTTAATTTTATTTTGGAAAATTGGTGAGGAATTATGTAACCCTGGTTTGTTCAAGGTACAAATGGGGAGAGATTTTCCAGGTGGACATGGATGCAATTTGTTTTCGAAAGGAATGTTTGGAAGTATTTAGACTGGATGGACAAACAAATCAATTGGGTGAGGAGTGAGTGGTGGATTGAGAGCGATGCTGATGATGGTAAAGGGTGGAATATTTAATTGCGCTTTTGAAGTATTGGAGACCTTCAAATGCATAAATGATTTGGGGATTCACGTGCTGGCATTTCGGGAAAGTACTGAGGAGCCATGGAACTACCTGAGGGGGTACCTGTTGGGTGGGTGGTGTGATGCGTGTAGGTATGCACTTCTAAAGATTACGTTGAGTTTGGGGAGACCTACTTATCATTACACTTCACATTCTCCAGATGAGGATTTATGCAACGCTAAATGCCCGATTGATAACCGCAGCCAGAATTGGAGTTGCATCTCAAAGAACTCAAACTTTAGGGCCGTTGGAAGTTAACTTGTTTACGTGGGGGTTTGTTTGGTCCGGGAGATGTTCGTCAATTAAGCAGGGATTGGACAGGTAGGTATTTAGTCAGGTCACGCGTGTTTCCTATCAATTTGCATTTTCTCGAAATGCGACACAGGCATCCCAGGTGGCCGTCAATCTTCTCACTTTGAAATCCACGGTGGTGCTAAGCTAGTGGTGGCGGTGTCGATGTTGGCAAATTGATATCGTTGAAAGTGTCAAACGGCCTTCCCTTTTCCGTGGCGAAGCAAAACAAACGAACTTGCACACGCGAATGGAAATACCTACGTAGATACATAGGTGCTCTTGAAATTGCAATACTGTCAAGTTCCATCAAAAGTGAAGGTAAGTACATCTTGGGGAGCAAATGGAGCCTACTACGGCTGAACATGTGCGACAATTACGGAGAACAATGATGCTTTGATGATTTCTCTAGGCATTTAGATTATGCAAGCGTTACCCGCATGAAATGCTGGAGTCATAAGCATCGCACTACGAATTCTCTGGAAGAAAGCGGATTCGAAATTTATTAAAAAACGGAATATATTAAATACGAACTTCTGGGAAACGTTGCTTTCATCTGCACTCCGCGAAATTCATTTTCGTACGCGGGTAAATAAAGTGGCTGTATGTGAGTATAAAAATAGAATGAATCCATGGGTTAAGAAAAGGCTTTCCTGCAACCGGGGCATGGAACTGGTGTCAACTTGCTTATTGCGCAACTGATTTTCGCACCGGTGGAATGATTATTAAACTGATGGCAGTGAATAACAAAGGGTAATAATATTCTTGAGATGTGTATCAACTCAAAAATCCTTGAAATCACGACACGTGCGCGAGGTGGAGGATAAGGAAGTAAACACTAGTCTCATTTTAACCCAATGGAATTCAACAAATTCATCGCTATTTAAATGAATAGTGGCTATTGGTAGAGGAAATGGTTTGGAAAGTTGCATTTAGAACAATGACACGACATGTGAATCAAATCATTAACGTGAATTATTTCGGTGCTGGAGACGATTATGGGCGAAAACTTCGGATTTGCATGAATAACGTCATGAAAAAGTCTTCGGGGGTTATAGAAAGCTGGTTCACAACAAATATTTAGGTAATTGGCAGCAAAACTGAGTATTTAAAACTAGGATATTTAAAATCATGCAATTTGGATACTTCCAATCGCTTTGTGCTCAATGGTATGAAACACTTCCATTTAATACTGTTCAACCTGTTCATTATCATGCCTAATCATAAAAACAACCGCAACAAACGTAGCCCTTCTAACCGCTCATTTTCAAAATTCTTAAGGCAAGCACCCTCATTAATTCAGCAAAAAAATTACTCAAATGAAATAAGTAGGAACTGACTCGAAGTCATCATCGTCAATGCCAATCGGTCGAAATCCCTGGGCCAAATGCTTTGTCAGGAAGTTATGACTCCGTATCGGAGATCAAGTGCAAGGATAGTTCAGGGCTCAAGGTAACAAAAAATTGAGAAATGCAAGAAGACACTTTGCTAACAGAACATTCGATTCCAACCATTCACGTTTCGTAAACATGATCAATGCCTATAGGACCCGTGCAATATTACAAAATTGATTGATCCAAGCCCAATCATTTTAAATTAAATCTATCGATCACTCCAAAAGTTCCCTTCATGAAATAAACTTCCTGGAACTTGTTATTGTTTTTTTGCAATAAATGTGATGATGATTTTATTCGTTTTTGTTGAAATCATAAAATCCTGATCCACTCTTTCCATTAGGTGAACAATTATTTAGGTATTCTGGTTACAAACGACGCTTAGTGTATTTCTTAGCCGAAAAAAACGCACGCACTTAAGTAATTCTTATTCATTTCTAAATGTAGCACATCAATAGAACATTTTGCAGAAACGCTCTTCCTACGTACATCATAATTCATAATATTGTAATGTTACCAGCAAACGCTTCAAAATATACATCTTCCTCACTGTCAGCTCAGAAAAAATCTACTTGGAGTCATATCAAATCATAGTATGATTCTCATTACACTTCAATTAATCATGCAACCACAGTTTCAGTACAGTGTACAGGAAGAAAGCAAAAAAAATTGAAAACAGGTGAATCATCATCATCATCAACTCACTCAGAAGGAGAGCGTTCAAACCATGATTACTTAATTGGATTTCAAAAACTATACTTTAATTAATTCATTGCACTTCAGACACGACTGATTGATTATTCGAGGCGAGCATAATCAAACATAAAAATCAGAGAAAAGAACCTCATCATTTTTACTGGAAGCGATATTCACCTCGCCATAGTCAGAAAGTCATTGACACATGTAAAAAAAAGAATTGCACGAGACGGAAATCATCAAACTCGAATGCGAATGTATTATTGAAACGTGGCGCGAAGCATTAGAATTCTACAGTGGCTTTAGAGTACATCTCAAAACAAAATATTTCTTTTTCATCCTGAAGCGATTACATCACCATTACAATTCCTATTTCAAGATCTGGTTAGTCCGTACTCGTACCTTACATAACTATAATTCTGTGATCATCTTAGCCTAGTGACTGATTATCTTCTCTTCGTGTTAAGACTTACACCTAGGTTGTATTTTTTTGACAGGTACACACCTTTCTTCACTCAGGATGATGTACAAATCTGCCAAATATATAGATATATTTTTTTTGCATATTTGAAAAGTGATGTTGTGACAAAACAACCAGCCCGACCCAACCCCGCTTTGGGGTAGGTGCGCACTGGAGGTTTAGAGTCACATGTCCTTACAATTTAAGTTTCCCTTACACTATCAATTTTACAGTAGAACCAGTGAACTCGTCTAGTACATCATTTTTTTTTGTGGATTTTTTAGTTACATATTATAAATTTGTTCCTCTCTCTCATTTAAAACTATATACAAACCAGTATGTTCATTGAATTGAATTGGTTACAATTTTAAGTTTCGGTTACTGTCTCTTTGTCTATCCATAATAATTTACAAGAATATCTGCGAGCACAAAAAATAACTTAGAAGTAGTAAAGTCAAGGAAATCTACAGGATAAGCTTCTTAAACGGGAGGTAAGTACAGTCCAATCCACATAAAACAACAACAACTACTGCACCACAGTTTCAGTTAAGTAAGTTACCAGACCAGTTAAAATTCTTGTTCTTTTTAGTTTGCTTCACTGCACCCGATAAAGCATTCATCGTGGTTCAAAACCAAACACTAAAGCGAGTTTTTATCTAAGCAATATACTTTCACTGAAAAATATGATTAACATTCTTTGTTTGTTTGTTCCTGTGGCTGGATTACAAAAAGTGACACTAATTTTCCACTAGGTTGTAAGACTTCATCTTCCACGTGAGCTCCTCATTGCATCGGGCCAGCCGGTTGTTGTCGGACTCGACTTGGTGGAGAGTTGCTTCCAGAGCTTGGTACCTCTCTTGAAGACTCCTCTTGTCCGCCCGCGCCTTCTCCAGTTGCGCTTCCAAGTCTTCAATCTTCGCCATGAGGGACTTCCCGTGCTCCCTCGCCATTTGGAGATCATTGAGTGTATTCTTGTAGTCCATCAAGTCTTTCCGGAGCACGCGGATCTCCTCAGACCGCATTTCCACCACCACCTGGAGGGACTCCACTTCCTTGTGAAGGATGTCGTGCGGCGACTGAAACAAAATCCGAAGAGGAACATTAGTTCAATAATTCATTCAAAATATCCAACAAAATAATTAATCCCACTCCCATCAAATTTCTATCCACTCACCTGATTTCGATGCTGGTCTAGGAGCTCCTTATGCTTCTGCTTCGCCTGCTCCAATTCCTGGCGCTGTGTCTCCTGGAGTCGTTCAAGCTCTTCAGTGTGAGATCGCTTGAGTTCTGCGAGCGTCTCATCATGACGTTTTTGCACTGCAATAAAAATATTACATCACCCAAATTAGTCCATGAATCAATTAATTCCACAACTCCTCATTCAATCATCACAAATATTCCAATCAATTTCCGCCCAAAAATCTTCAAGTGATCCCAGCAATAATAAGATGGATCACTTAATTGCTACCGCTCAAAATTATCATTCATGAAAATCAAATACATCTGAAAATTTCTAGGCAAAACCTTTCTTGCGCTCCTTCTTCTGCGACTTATTAGACCGGAAACAAGCGAACATTGTTCAGTCTTCGTTTTCCAGGAAAGCCCAGCACCGCTGCCTCCACCACAACTAGCACGTCGTCTCTATCGCGGGGAAACATTCACACCTGAAGAGAGAGCGCTTCTCCCTCTCGCCACGGACTCCTTCGAATCAGGGGAAATTTTCAGTTCTCACTCACTCGACTCAATCCTTTCACTCTGGCACAGACTGATTGACTGAGAATTTCGTTTCTGGAGCAACTTGCTTGCCACCTCTTTCAATATATATTTGTTATTTTGCACCAAGCCACAAAAAAGTTTTTGAGTGAGTACATCAACCAGCCCCAGAATTTTATTGCATTACATCACGTCATGATATCATTGTCTTTCTCCTTCACACCAAAACAACCATTTAATTTTCGCAACAGCGATTAAAATACCACTGCAGTTATTTAATTTCAACTCTTTCTAAGGCGGTATCACGCTCTAGGTGAAGTCATAGGTCTCATGCATTAGTCATCAATTCAGTCGCTAATTATTTTTATCTGTTTTATGGTCCCATCAATCCAACCGCTGAAATTCACGTCGCACCTATCTTTTATCGTTCCGACCCAACGTGGATTTCGTCGTTTCAGGTAAGAACCAGGCATGAGTATGAGCCCACTTTAACGAAGCCGATCTAGCCTTGACTTCCAATTTTGGCACAAAAACGATTCACAAGTTAAACCAACACCGATTTCTTTTTCAAAACTCAACAAGAACAACACAACATAACAACAACAACGGCTTATTTCCTTCACTCATTCTCAATTCTCTTCAGTTTTTTTCCCAGGCCAAAAAGTGCATAAACATTTGAAGTACTTCGTATCACATCCGCGTTTCATTCAAGTGAGATGTTCTTTTCTCGCACGGGACTATTATTTTTTTCTCACCGACCACCACCACGACACATTCAATTCAATGCAATTCAGTTAGCGCAGTTTCAGTCTTCAGTTCTCTTCAGATCGAGGAGACAATGCGCAGAGCGCGTGTTCCTCTTCGAGCGGATCAAATCACATAACTGAAATGCGAATTTCAAGAGAAACAAAATATTACACTCCCGAGTAAAAACTAATCCATCCTATCTATGCACAAAAACCAACCACATGGATTCTGTGCGATGCCATCCTGATCTCAACAAGAGAAGATGATGATTGTGATTGTGATTGCATGAGCAAGTAAGTACCTTCTAGCTCCCTTCACGAAAAAAAGTGGTCTGGTCTACCCAAATCATGAAGAAAAACCTATATCTATCTAACAGTCCTCTCCTTCTTCCTTCATCTATTCCTGAACTACCAAAAAAAGAAAACGGCCATGCAATGCAATGCCACTGCCATACTCCCAAACCAAACCAGACCAGACCAGGTTTTTATGGGGATCCTTTCAGGTTGCTTACTTACTTACATGTCGTAAATGATAAGAGAGGTAAAGTTAGAGCTTGTGGTAATAATGATAAAACCTAGAAGTAAACGTGGATACTGGTCTGGTCTGGCCTGCTGCTGGTGCATATTTTTTTCTTCTTGCATGTCCTCAGCCACTATTTACCTTTTTCTTTTTACCATGTGCATCATCAAAAGGAATGGTGGCTTGGCTATAACTACTAAATGTAACAACGTTTTCGTGTTTACTATTTATTCCTCTTCCCCACAAAGACAAACGACGACGATGGTGATGAATATGTACCTAGATATAGATAGATACGCTCAAGTGAGCAAGTTCGATATTAGGGATGCATCTTTGGATCAAATCTTCAAGCCCGAGCAGTTCAGGAGCAGCAGCACCTTAAGTACAACAATGATCATAATAGCCCCAAACGAGGAGGAGTAATTATCCTCCTAATTTCAATAGAATGCACCATAACTATAACGTGGTGACTGTATTTACTTGGTTTTGTTTGTATGCAATCCTCCTGTAATGCAACCACACATTTTACATTTTTTTCTGGCCATTTCAATCACGACACGACACGATGGAGACAACAGAAATAGTAGTTTTTCGTCCACGTCGTGGTCCCAATGTGATTGTGGTGATGACACGCAAGGCCGTAGCAGGTCTTCATGACCAGCAGAAGAACAAGATGCATCTTTCCCTCCTCGCTTCAAAGAGTTCACAAGCTTATTGATAGATTCGAGAGAGGAGATGAGGCTGATCGCACCAACAAAGCCAGATTTCTTGGGAGATGAAGCCCGACCGAACCAACCCAAACACGGAGGATTTTTTTTCGCGAGGTGGGAAGAAAATTACAATAGAATTACTCTATCTGAACCTGAACAAGCTAGAGCTAGAGGAGTGAGTTGTTGCATCCTTTCCGAGTAGCTGCTCCTCTCATTAATTTTATCTCAAGAGAGGAGAAGATAAATAATGTTCGCATATGAATCACCGAAGATTCCTCACTCTACCTCAAATAACGTACATCCTCGCCATTCTCCTCTTTTTTTTCGCGAAAACTTACCAAATATTTTTTTTTGTGAGAGGGAATATGTATAATGCCGACGATGAGATGAGATGAAATGTCATGCCTGAAAATTTCACACTGCCATACCATAACCAACCATCCACATCCACATCCCCCATGACAAATATAGGCACAGTGGGGATAGCACTTGGCCAAAAAAAAACTAAGAAATCTCTTTTTTTATATCATTAAAGAAGTGAACGTGCGAGGCACTCAATCATCTCCATCATTGCCACGTCAAAGCCAAAGCCACTACGAAAAAAAAATTATTACGCTGTTTTTTTTCTCTGATGCAACTCATGGTTTAGCATAAATAAACGCTTCATTCCATCTCTAAAAGTAGGTACTTTGGCTTGGATTGGCGAAAAAAAAACTTGAGGGGGTGGAGGAGTGCCTTTTGCTTGCTTAATTGTAATTGCAATTACCATCACCATTACACTCCTATTCCTATTTCGAGCTCGCCACCATCCCCAAAATCCTGCTCTGTGCAAACTGCGACCACTTCAAAAACTCCTCAATCCTTCTTTTTGCAGCTGCAGAGGAGATGGATGGATTGACGCGGGAACACACAAGAACACAATTTGTTTGTAAAAAAAATGATTGCTTGTCCTGTCATGTCGGTAATAACAAATAACAATAGAAGGAGAGGACTATAGTACTATAGTCCCTTTACATAAATACGACAAAGAAGGAGTGGAAATTTAGGAGGTTGCGGAGGTGGTGGGATGGACACGATAATCATTGCACCGTGAATGTTGTTCGCAATCACTCCTCTCGTAAGTGGACCTTACATGCGACGACGCACTAGTACCGACACCGACACAAAATTAGAAGGAAGGACGTGAATGGGATCGACTCGAGGAGCAATCATCATCTCTTCAGAGATCGGAATGAAAAATAAATAGTGCAATCTTACGACAGACTCTTTGATCCGAAGAAACACGGGTCTGGTGCTCAATTTTTTTCAAATTTCTTCTTGAAATAAGTAAGATGAGTCAAAGGAGCCTTTCTGGCGTGTGGACTTTTCCTTCCCCTCCAATTCTGATTGTACAGAGGAAGCTCCGTCCATCTCCTGCCATTTTGCCACCATTACACCTCATCATCCTCACTCATTCTTCTCCCCCAAAAAACTATTAAATGTGAGGCTCATACCATCATTACATTACAGAAAAATGAATATGATCTCGAATAATACAGGGGAAAATTCCTTTTTTTCTGGTGGATGATGTTACAAAATATACTCACATTTCGGTAATGGGGATGATGATGATACAAAGGAAATTTGAAGACATCATTCCACTCACTCAGAAAAGACTCAGATTTTTTGGATGGTTGCTCAACAAAAAAAGTACAGCCCATTCCACATTGAAGCATCATCACTCATTCTCTTCCCCAGATTGAAACAGTGTTTTTGCCATGATCTCTCGCTTTGGATTTGAGAGACTAAGTCTGACTCACCAAAAAGTCTTTTTTTTCTTCACCATTCTTCACAGGGAAAGGAGGTACTCCTCTCAGCGGAAGGACTTACTGACTGAGATCAAGCGAAGTGTTGCGGGCGAGACTGTTCAGTAAAATCTTAAAGCAAGCACCTGTTTCGAGGTACAATAATAGTCTAAAAAACTCACAAGCGATCCAGTTCTGAATAGTCTGCAGCACACAAAAATGAGATGATGATGCTGATACTGATGTGCATTCTAATTCAAGTGTCCTTTCTTATCGCTGATTCGAGTGCAGGAGGATAATAATACACAAATTGCATCAATGAATGCATGCATGCATGCCGCCGGAAATTAGGGGAAATTACTTTCTTCCTTAAGACCCAGACTAATGCCAGTGCACCAATTTATGGCCCTTTAAAAAACGGGGAAAGAGCCCATTTCAACCTCGTCAATTCTTATTGCCAGACTTCTTATTTTTCCCTGTGGTGCAACAACCTACATAACACAATTTATTTAAATGTGGGGAGCATATCCCCATTAATGACCTTATCTTCAAGCAGGATAAGCTCCTATTTCCCTTAAATCGCGGAATTAAATGGGATCATTATTTGGTTTCATATGCACTTTATTCCTCACAATTCTATTCTCAGTCACTCATCCGGACTACTCCGGCCGCAGTGCCATACAGCGTTCAAACGAATTAGATACTTTCTTGGGTTTTCTCTATAAAACTTGTATTTCTTTAAAGCAATGGATCATCATTAGTATTTACAATCACAATCAACAAATTTCTCTCTCCCTGAACTTGAATCGAGGATGGTTGGACTTTCTTTGGCTTGGTGCAGTTCAGTTGACCCTTCAGTTTATGATGAGCTTCTGCATTTATCATTACAATTTAGATGAGGATGATGAAGATGAGAGAAGGTAATAACTCTTATTTGGTGGGGCTGATGACAACAAGATACAAGATTGAGGGACGGCTGCGATCAAGCCATACTCACGTCATGAGGAAGGATTAAGGTTAAAACATGTTTTGTTTGACTTTGACTCAGGATGATGATGAAGAACAACGCATCGCACTTTGGCATTGGGCTCGCGACTCGCACCACACCACATTACACACCGCCACTTTCTAGATGGAGGGACCTCTGACTCAATAAAGAAAACTTTATATCTCCGCTTACACTCTGGGTGTTGCAGTCACAGGCGCATAGGGTGAACTCACTATGATCCGCATTAAAGAGTGGAATCGTAACACCATGCAAAGCACCACAAAAGTACAGATCGCTACTTCTGCGGTGAACTTCATTTAGACGGAGTTTTCAGTCCACTGATCCACTTTTTCCCAGAGTTTTGATTATTATGCGTCCACAAGTGAGGAGGAGGAATTGAAATGAATGGTACGCATTTTCATCCTGAAAACAAACCAACTCGACTCGGCTCGACTCAGATCTCATCTAATCTGAATCTGAGCCGAGTTTATGCGAGTAATGAAAGGAAATGAAAAAAAATATAGGATGATGGTGTGAAATGACGACGATTATGTTTACGATTTGGCAAAAGGACTCGACACAACACAACGCAACACACAGGGGCCAATAACACCCTCACAACGACGTCACTGATGATAAAGATGCGACGCCAGGTTTTTTAGTGACTAGCACATCTGCTTCATTGGCACACTGAAGTGATTTTTACACGTGCAATTTTGAACTATTCACTTGTGAAAAAACCCATATAAAATTTTCAAATGTGGAGTTGCCCTCTTCCCTAAGGTGCACAAGGAGAAAATGCACTGGCAGTAATTTACGAGCCACTCATTCTTTGGGGAAAGCCCGGAATGAACAGTAGGAAGTCGAAATGGAGACTGGAAATGTCATGGGGCTCCAACTGCACCTTTTTCCAATGCCATGCCACCCCACGCACACTTCAATAATAATGGAAAATCCACCAGCCAAAAACCAAACCAAGTACATACATAAATCCCATGCATACTTACTACCGCTCACTTAAATAATATCAGGCCAAGTGAGGAAGGCGAGCGAGCCGTCTAATCAAGCCCAATCAAAAAAAAGAAGGGAAATTGGAGTTCATTCGTTCGTATTTATCGTGTGCTCTCATATGCCTCCTTCGTTTTTGTTTCCTCTTTCGCTGGGTTAAAAGGAGAAGGGGAGAAATTAAGACCGGGGAGTACAGCAGGACCAAACTGAAGAAAAAAACAAGTTCTTTTTGTGTGTTGTTGTAATGAAAAACCTCACTATAGAAACGCGAAACGAAAAAGGACGACGACGACGACAGCAACAACAACGATGTCGGCGATGGCTACTCAGTTCGCCAAACATTCATTTTCGATATGAACTATGGCTATTGCTATTGCATTTTGATTTGATTACTATTACATTACATTTTCCGTGCCACGCCAAACATTATTGAAAATTCTGCAGCTACCTAAGTAGCCATTATCCGAGGAGAAAAAAAAATGCATGAGGAAGGAGGTCCTCCTACCTACTCGCCCTAAATACTCTTTACTCCTCCAGCGAGGAAAATTATAGAGGCACGCTCGCCATTTTTTCCATTGATTTCCATTTACTGAGGAATGTGAGGAAGGAGGTAAATGATATGGCAATCACCTTCGACATACAACACGCGAAACCCGAAGAAGAAACCAGGAACCAGGATACCTTTTCTTAGTCGTGGTGGATGAGCGAGTGGAGGTGCACCAACCACCGGTCTCAAATTACAGAGGATGGTTTCGTTACCCACACACACACACAATCTCCTCCGAGCCTAATTTAAATGTTGATTGGTAGCAAGCGAACGAGATATGAGATTATGATCGTGTTGTTGTGGCGGTGGCTCTTCCCCATCCCTGATCCATCCATGACATGTCGATGTCGATGTCGTGCAAAGCTTTGAATAGGATGTGATACAATGTGTGGAGCAATTTTCGTGAGGATATAGTTTTTTTTTACATTTTTACAACAAAATTTGCCCCAGTGCACTCCACCCCAGAGAACGTAAAACATGAGGATGAGGTGATGTGATGCGGTTGAGGATGAGGTCTGTCCTTCGATTCTGATGGTATCGGAGGAGAAATGAAAACAAGTTCGGTTGCAACCCAACCAAGGGGAAAATTGGATTAATGGGAGAAAATCATCCAAATAAATAATTGGCCTTTTGCGAGCATTAGTGATGCCTCCCCGCACCAAGGAGATGATGATGATGATGATGATCATGATGATTGATGACCAGATGAGTGTGCAAAATTGGATGTAGACATATTCTGACATGACAGTGTGATGGTGGTTTGGTTTCAACTGGTGTTGGTCCACTTGCTCTAAATGATGGGATGGAATTGCACTGGTTGAATCCTTAGTAGGTCCTAAGCCCGTCCATTTCATTTCGAATGCAATCATGTCAAGTGAAACCATTAAAAGTGCAGAATAGCTCCTTTGATATAATACACATGTTATTTCGTAAAAAAACTACCAGTGCCACTGACTTCTCAAGGAAGATGATGCAAGTGGAGTGAGTGGTGTGCATAAGAACTGAGCTCATCGAACAACAACTCTGGGCCAGCAAATTGCAAATCCAGTGCAATTAATCCCGTAGATCATCTGATACTTACTTGGTGGATTGAATTCGCCAGCGCAGAATCTTAATTGCACTCATAAAAGCCCCTTTTTAATTGCATTTCTGCACAAAGGGGAAATTCAAAACGTGAGTACGGAGCCAATTACGCATTCATATTCATGGTGATCATCACGTCCGTGGAGAGAGGAATTGGAGAATAATGGGGAAATCTCAGCTTCCTTATTGGACCAAATTGCCACTGCGTTAGTATTGTCAGAGAATGAGCTTTGTTATCGATAGTGGAGCCAATGAATCCCTTCCCACACGAGTTTTTAATCAGGAGTGCTTAAGCCCAATTAAAGAGAAGGAATCCAACCCAAGAGGAAGCAACTTGATGAATAGGTACGACTTCACTAGAATCGCGGGGAGGTGACCTTCATCACATCAAATCTAACCGCTTCAAAGTCAAATGTCCAAAAATGAACGAGTGAAGTTCATTGAAAACGAATTAAAGGCAACAATCCAAATCCAAAAGTGAACTGTCCAACTCGTTGTTGACTTGACTTGGCTTGGCTTGAAAACAACACCAACTTGAGAAGAGCAACAGAGTAGTCAAGCCATCCAACAAATATTTTATTTATGGTGATGTGAGGGGACTAGCCAATCTCGAGGAATTCCTTATTTAGAATGCCCCATAGTACCGTCGCAACAACAATGGGATGATGATGACTCCCATTAATTCTCTAAATTTTACCTGAACATTACAACGGGCTAATCCTAATGGCTTCAAGCGGACGGATAAATGGAGGAGCTAACAAAACACCAATTTGGTTCTCTTCTCCGTCTTCAAACTTGCTCGAATGAAGCCACCAACCAGTGCCAGAACCAACCTGTGCTATTCCTCAATCAGATGATTGTTTGTAATAAAACTGACGAATTATGAATATATGAGCACACTCTAAATGAAATTCACAGTTTCCTACACGACACAAATATAAGCGAAAGAAAATATTGTTTTGAAACTCGAAAGGAGCTTACGCCACTACGGCGCTTCGCCTCACACCGCTTGTTTTGCATATCTAGCTTATTCGCAACACTTCACGTCGCTATTTGCTCGCGAGTAAAAAAAAATTGAGCTTGAGTCAGGCTCAGCACCAGCCTCAGCGAGTCTCTGAGATAATTACAGTAATTTGAAAGAAAAAATTCGAAAATTATGCGTCGGATCCCCAATGTGGGGAAACATGTGTAGCCCACTCACTACTTACTACCAGTAGTTAGCGGAAGCTAATGAGGTTGAAATGAAATGCTTTTTTATGCCCTACTTCAAGCCAAAAAAATATTGCTGGGGGAATGAATTGGATTTGGACTCTCTATTGCTAAGTTTGGTTTTGGTTTGCTGCATCCAACTCAATTCATTTTTTTTGCGAAACTCTTTCCCCAAAATAATACACATGCACATTGATTCATTCAAAGACTAGAGCCGGACCACCAAGCACACCTCTTCTGATTGAATGCTACCGTGTGTGAGGGAGGGAGGTGATGATGATGATGATGAGGATGACTGGCAAAAATAAAGACAACCTTCCCTCTTTATGTGCTAATCTCATCATCGTCCGCGCTAATGATGAATACTGATTAGGCGTTTTTTTTGTTCGCAAATCAAAATATGATTTGGTGATGGGACCATGATCATGATGATGATGGGAATTTGTGCTCACACTTACCAATCCAAAATCCACAATGAAGGTAGGGATAGCTCTAGCTCGCTAATATTCTTCTTCTTTTCACAATTCACCTGAAATTCTCGCTACTGAACCGTAGTCACCACCACCACGCCACTTCCCAGTGAAGTTCCCCCTTTGTTCGGGATGAAGTTGTGCATTCTCATACTTCACAGCGCACTCACAGAACTGCAGCTTCTCATCCCGATGCGCAGACTGAAAGGACGTGAAAACTTTGTGGGAGCTCTGTTCACCAGAACAATCCGCAAAAAAAATCTATTCACTCGAACTCAAAGGACTAATACGTGGGCGAATTCCACTTCTTCTCCCTTTGAACCTGCCACTGCAGAGCCTGGATAAAAACTGAGAGAGGTTGTGCGGTGTGGTGTGAGGATGCAAGATGCATATTCACAATCACAATGGCAATCACAGAGGAAAAAAACGTAGCTAATTTTCCCTTTGTTGCTCTCCCATCTTTAAGCCCGAGATGAGTATTTACTACCAAACTGTGAGTGAATGGAGAGCGTTACTATATTCACAGCGACGAGCTAGCTAGTACGTATAGTGCTTTCTGTTTCGTCAACCAAAAACTCGCAAACGATGCCGTATCTCATCCCAATCTCTAGAGACAAGTGAGAGAGGAGGAGAGTGAGTGCAAAAACATTAATTCGTAATAGCGTAATCATTATCATCATCCTCATCTCCTACATAAAAAAGCTAGATAGCTTGAGACGAAAGGTACAAGATTAGGACAGATCCATCCATCTCCAATCCGATGCTCTAAAAAAGAAGAGAACATCTCCTCCTCCTCCTCCGCTACACCAGATGATACAACTTTACTACAGCTTATGCATCCTCAAATTATGCTCATGAATAGGGCCTGCAATGGATGTTCACCTTCAGTTTCGAGTTTGGGTTCGCCAAAAGAGAAAGATGAGCATAGTTGTCGTTGTCGCTGTTACAGCAAGTTATTTTTTTTGTTCAGGTGTAAAACCTTTCAGACACCAGAAACTGCCACAGTCATTGTTCTCCTCGGGATTTATCTATTTACCCTTTTTGTTACAGTTCGCCTCAGAAACCCCAATGAGGTTCTTGAATCCAGATGACTCTAATTGGATTATGTGAGTGAGTGAGTAAACGAGTGAGTGAGGCGTCGACCTACCTCGACACGAAGAAAAAGTACTACATACGTACTCGCTCTCTCACTCCTCCCGTTTTTTTTCTTAGGGGAAAGCAAAAGAAACAAAAAAAAAGTGCGGAGGGGATAACGATGACATTCCATACATGATATGACATCACACATGGCATCAAGTGCGCTTTCAAAACCAGGAAAACATTATGATCAAGATGAGGATCTGCTCAGGCTAATAAAAACAATCCATAAAAAATTAACAGCTCATGTGCAACAACCTCCTCGCTTCACTCCGCTTTTGGCTCTTCCTCTCTGCCGCCCACGCGCTTTACGCAAGATGAAACTAAAAACAATCGAAATGTTAGCTGTCCCATCATTAGTGAAAATACTTAACTGTGGGGTGGTTGGTGGGTATCGCTCGTACCTAGCACCAATGAGCACGGATAAAATAGCTGAAGATTTCCCCTCTCAATTAAATCCTCAACTTGCCGGCGAAATAACCGGCTTTTGGCAAAAATGAGTTCGGTGACGGATAAGTACATTTATATTCCTTTTTGAATTGTCACATCATCCTCGATGATAATCATCATAATTTTGATTTGATCCTCGAAATCCGTCCACCTTGCCAAGAACTTCATATTTTTTTGAAAGGATTTCGTTCGTTCGCTTAAAACTGATCCTCCTACTGCCCCGCTATGCCAATGCAGTTATTTTTTCTGCACAGTTAAGTTCCTCGATTGTGAAGGGCATGAAAGAAAGAACGAACACGAGACAGCCTTTTTTCGTTCCATCGCATCCGTTAAGCCCATTCTTTAATATCCCATTGTCATTATCACCGTCATCCCGCCGTAAGTAAGTAAGTATTTTTGTATTCTAATGGTGTGAGCGGCTCGAGGAACTTAATAAGTGCTTTATGCCACGCCACACCACGCCGCTGCTGATGATGATGATGCCACATTTTCGAAATTGAATTAGATGTTTTGCTTGAAACGACAAGCTTAAGAAGGACTAACTCAAAGATTTCGTTATTTATGTCTGGGCCATAAGCTAATAATAATAATAATGCATTCATCCATCCAAGAGATTATTGAAGTGATTTTGAAAGAAGGATTTGTAATACTTTCTTACACACTCACTCACTCAGATGCATCTTAATTTTTGAGAGGGAGAAAAACCAGATTTGTACTTAACTGGTTTGCGCATCCCTTTTATTAATATCCCTAAATGCAATGATGCTCTCTCAGAACTCTGCAGAGGAGATGTTCTGCACTGAAAAAAATGGCATTGTAGTAGATATGTACTTATTGTTATCTGGCTTGGATCTTCCCCACCGCTGAATTTAGCTTCTTCCTCGATACTCTCTCGAAGAGATTGAGTGCCACATCAAAACAAATCATCTTCATCATTCTTTTGTACGCAGATAGAGGAGCACAAATGAAAACATGCAGATTAAGTGAGGGATTTCGCATTTGTGTGGTGATCATGATGTGATTGTGGCTTCGCGTGCTTTGTGGAATGAAATGAAAAGCGGGGGGAAATTAGGTGAGAAGAGGTTTTGTATCTGCTCTAGTGGTACAGAGGCGCCTAGCCAGCTCTGGGGCTGGCGTTGGGATTGGATTGAATTGAATTGGCATGACTTGGTCTGGTGACTGACTGATAAAATGATGAGCAGAGTGTATTAAATGGGTGAATTGTAATCGCGGTTTTGTTCAACATTACCGAGCCGGAGCGAAGTGAAGCGATTGAAAAGAGGATTAAGCGGAGCAGAAGGATGAAATCAATAGAGTCTGAAATGAATTGTTTGGATGAAACGGTGACCACAAACTTTGTACCATCATGATCATCATCAATACCTCAGCTTATGACTCTATTTACACTAGATGGTTCGAATCAATATTATTCCGTGAAAAAATCAAACTCTTCAAACTCCTCTTGTTTACGGAAGTCTAAGCGCGACCAGGTAAACAGTGTAGAGTAAACTAACTTGGGTGAGCGGAAGATTTTTTGGGCGAAAAAATGTATTAAAAAAAGGGCTTGGAATGGACAAGTGAAAATGGAAATGCCCCAACTTCCTCCTCCATTTCTTCCTTCCTTGTCCACGAAGCAAAATAAATTGACTTGATTTAGGATTTACCACATTTGGCAAAAGTCTAGGTCTCCAGCAAAATAAAAGTTGAATTAATCCATCAGGTTCTCCATAAAATGGGTAAAGCCTCTCATTACTTTAATTTATTAATTTTTTTACTCTAGCTTATAACGCATTCAGGAAAGAAGTGGGAGGACGACTGCACATGCCTATTTACGTCATGCGCCTACGCGCTCGGTCGGAAGTAATTAGAATTCTGGGGAAAAAATTAAATCCACGGAGGTTGGTTGGTCGGTATGGATGTGGTATAATGAGGTTACGTAATACCACGAGGCTCTACCTGGAAACACCGAAATCCAAGACGAGTTCTCCCTTGCCAAACAGAACGTATCACTAACAAACCGAATAACTCACAGAGTAGCAGGAACTGGAGGATAAGATAATGAAAAGGGAAGCCACCGTTGTTTTATCAACTCTTTTTTTTTCTTGCGGTTTGGCTTGTGAGAACGAGGAACGAAAACACAACTCCCAAAGAAGAACTATCAGATCGAGATAGTTTTGTCTCTGCTTCTGAGCTGGAAGACACGAAGATTTGAACTGACTCACTCACTCACTAACTCGCAACAAAACTCAACCTCACCTTACAAACAATATCCTTTTCCTTCTTTGGGACATTTAAGGGAAAAAACCATGAATTGTACCACTGGCTCGTACATGTGCCTCTGCGTATATAGTAGTGCTGCATTTACTTATGCACGTACTTAAACACATTGTGTTGGTAACATTTTTTTTTGCCTATGGACAAACTAAATGTATTTTGGTAATGCGATGCAGTGTTCTTGTGGCCGACGCATTTCATGAAATGATAAGTTTTATGTTACCCTCAGGATTTTTCATATTAGGTCTCCTGAGTGAGATGAGGAGAACACGACTCAGGCTCAGGGACTCAGCACTATATTTTTGGTGCCGAAGCGAGCTTTTATTAAAATGACGGCGGTGGTGGTTGCGACGAGATGTGATCTTGTGATTGTGATGGTAATGCAGGTGCCCAGGCCTGTCTCGACCGCCTGCATTTTTTTCCTTCTAGGAGGGTAATCAAAGTCGATCGCTGACATTTTCTTGTTGAAAAAAGAGAAAACTGAATTGAGACGCTATAGCTGACAAAAGTATTCATTCTTTCAGTGAAGGGTTTGGGGCTCGATGGTCACCCGAAGAAGCGACTGCCTAAATATAGATATCGCGTGTCATTCCCATGTAAAGACAAGCCAAGCCAAGCCAAGCCAGGAGGAATATTTGCCCACCAAGTTATAAAAAAATTGTTCTTGGTTATACAAATCACTTCCCATTTCACCCAAAACCAGAAAACCTTCATGATTTTTATTGATGTGGGTAGGAATAAGTCGAAAAGGAAATTCGTTCTGAAGAAGGAGAACTCAGACTGGCGGTGGTAGGTGAATCCACTGGCTTTATGAATTATAGATTGGGAATCGTGAATTCCCTAAACTGTCATAAGTTCATGGATAGGTCCGTATCAATTTTTCATGATGGCTTCACTAACTCCCTCCATAACTCCTCGTACTCCAAAGGAAAAAAAAATCTCGCATGGGGGAAATTATAAATGATGGATGGGCTGATGGGCATATTGAATCCACAAAGAGAACTACGTTTGGTCAGAGTAGGCTCCATAATTCAGATTTAAGTTCAAAAGTTCGAAGTGAGAACATGTGAAAAGATGCGCATTAAAATTTGCTCCCAAGAAAATAAAGCTCGATAAAGCTTGCCTAAATTTGGAAACTAGCTGAAGAAGTAGGTTCTTCGCTTTATTCCATATCAACGAGAAAAATAATGAGTAGAGAGCGCGAGCAATTAACCCACCAAACCACCATCGTCAGCCATGAATAGTGTGACAACTCCAGCGAGAACAGGAGTAGTTTGGCTGGAGGGAACCAAAATAAACAAAACTGTTTGAAGTTTGATCATTTCCATTTTGGAGAAAAACAGAAGCCATAAATTCATTCGTTTGCCTTGCGTGGGAGAAATTAATGCTCCACTCGGCACGAAGTTCACAGGAATGTTACATAAATCAGTTTGTCGAGCGTCAGCACTACCATAAAAAAAACTTTTTGAGCAATTTGCAATCTCCAGTAATTTGCACCGCCATGAAAAACACACACACACAGATATTTATTTTTAGTGGTGCAGCTCTCTACTTAGTTACTAGTTTTTGATTCCAAATTTGAAGAAGCAACAAAATGCTGTGATCAAGGACAGATCACATAATTTGGTTGGCTGCTCCCAAAAATAGAAGGGAGGTTTGGAGGCATACCTTCCCTGGAAATGTTTATCGTGGAGCTTTGGAACACAACTCTCCCAATTTCCAGTGATGATGATGATGATGATGATGATCACGATCATGGTGACGTCTGTTTGATGTGACAAAAAGGGAGAATTTGTCTAATGAAAATGGAACGCATCAGAACGGAAAGTAAAAGCAAAGCTGGGGACTTTGTCTTCCAATTAACAAGGGACGTTTGATACGGGATATAGTGCAAAGTATTTAACTACCTAGCCATATTTGACGGTCCTGGAATGACTAGTGAAGCAGTAAGTAAGTGAAGTGCCACCACACATTAGAAGTTGTTTTTCTCGAGTGAGGTTCGATGTCTCTGATCCAGGGAAAAGAGGAGATTAAATAGATAGATACATAGGTCGATAGATATTTCACAGATTTTATGCCTACCTATTTTCGGAAGGAAATGCTGTCGGAACAACTTCCCTGAATATCCTATCCCATCAGCGTGGTCTCCACATCCACGCAAATGGGAAAATAAAAGCGGTGGTAGGTTTATCTAGTGGTGCTTACTGACGGTTCAAGCTCACCTCAGGGAATTGAACGAAGCTAAAATCTCCTCGAAGGAGAGTGGGTTACGAAGTAAATGAGAGGCGGACAAAGGGAAAATTAAACTCCCAAAGGGGTCCATTCCATCCCGACCATTCTCTTCATTGTGCAGGAACTCAAAATCTCTGAAACGGAATCTTGTGAGACTAGAATAGGACTAGAGTTAGTCGTGAGCTATACACCAGAATCAAAATGTGAATGAAAAGCTCCTCTCGTGTAATTGTGATGCTCCATAAAAGAGCGTATCTTGACTTGGATCTACAAAATAGTTTCAAGAGACCAAAAATACCCACGATATAGTGGTAGTGGTGGGGTCACTCACTCACAAGAAGTAAGTCAGAGCATAGAATGAATTCCTGGGTCCTTTGTTCAGACCTCGCAATCACATTAACTAGATAAATAAGTACAATAGAGGGAACACACGACTTCTATCTGGAAATAGGGACATGAGAGAAGCAAAAGTGAGATTTCCATTGGGTCGTAACCAATCTATTAATGTAAGTACGACAAGGATGGACGAGATAATGGATATCCTTATTTTGAGGTACAATTTCACAAAATTTGATGATGGTCTGTCACGTTACGATGGTCCCTGCCAGGCTCTGAATGAGTTTTAGTTCTATGGGTGGTTCCACGAATCCACTGAAGGATATTAAAGTGATGAGATATGGTGACAAGTTTATACGTGTGATGTGAGGAAAGGTCAAACGATTATACGAAATCTTAAGGTCTTCAAACGACCGGAATTAATGAGATTAAATGTATGCGCAAACATCACATACTTCTGGGATGGAGCAGACTCACTCCAGTCCAATACTAAGGAAACAGAAGTACTCAAAGTTGATAAGAAAATGTTTGAGTTTTCCCTAATGAATAGAGCTCTTGTATGAGTTGCCGGGATGTCGTCAGCCGTCAAAACAATTCTCACTCTGTTCGTGAAGTAGGGAAGGGAAAATGTCAGAGTTTGCTCTACGTACTATAAAGTCGGTAGAAGCAGTAAGTACTCAGAAAGGAAGTAAGGCTCTCTCTTCCAGTAAAGTAAGTAGTTCCAAAGAAAACAATGGTTCTACATAAACCTCGTCTTCCCAGAAAACCTTCGGAGTAAGTAAAACTATTTCTAGGCGCAGGAACTTTGTTAATTGAGCGGAAAATGGATCAAAGATTGCTTTCTAGTTTCTACTCCATTGACAGCTTTCCCTAACAACTTCTTTAACTCAGAGCGGGTTGAGTCGAATAAATCTGGTACAAATTGGAGTAGAAAAGGGTACACAAAAACTGTTGGAGCGCTCTTGCTTCCACAAAAAAATATACATCGAGGCAGCAGTGGGCGGAAATTGATTTTCTATTCTATTATAAAAATAAGTAATCCACAGAGGCTTACTTTGCTCAAGCTTGTTTTCACAGTTTCGAACGGTAACGTCCACCTCGATCTCATGATTCTCTTGGAGTGTTCGAAGTTCTGCTTGGTGTTGTTCACGCTCCTTCGCATACTCTCCCTGAAGCTTCTGCAACTCGGCCAACTTCTCATCTAGATAGGAACAACAATAACAACAGTTTAAGAGCCACAATCTAACAATATACTTAACAAATTCTACTTTTATTTTCCCCCGAACTAATTTAATCTAATCAGGGATCGCAATCTCTCATCTCATCTACAGATTCAACTCGAGCCCATTTCATTGAAAATCCAATCAATCCATTCACTTGTTTTATTCGTACCCAATCGCTGCTTCCAAGCTTTGTTTTCCGCCTGTTGTTGAACCAACTGCTCGTATACTCCTTTCCTCTGCAAAAAAAACCAACAACAAATAAATTTGTTAATAACCACAATCTATAAATAATCTAGGGAAACAAGAACAGCTCAATAACTTTCTCCTTTTTTATTGGGATTACATAAAACACAATTTCTGAAAATGAAGTGGCGTGAGGCTCTTCTACTAATGAGGCTGGGACGTGAATGGGCAAAATCAAAGCCACTAGTCCAGACCACAGATTCAGATTAAAACTTTTCATACTGTCGATAAGTACTATTAATTGGATGACAAATGACAGCTCATCAACATTCAAATCTCTCTTCCGTTTCATCCCAGAAAATAAACCCAGCCTTTCACTTATAAGCCCCTTCGGGAGATTATTAGTAGTATTATATCCACAACCCCAGCAGAATTTTTTTTTGACTTCCTGCTTCTAAACAAAGCGTTCTAATTAATCTGGGGATGTATACAAAAAGTCGTCAATCTTTTTTAAAAGTTAAGATCTTTCAGCGGTGCTGAGCCTTCATCACATCGCAGAGTAAGTAAAGCACACACGCAGCCACTCCCATTTCAAGGAAATTGTGATTTATCTAAAAGCCCGGAGGAAATCATGTTCACGATATTGATAAACTGATTTGAAATCTATAACACAAGAGAAAATCGCATTTCACAAATACCACATCATTGAAATAAAAACGCAATAATCCGTTGATTTTGTCAAGTTACCTCCTTGTCGAATTGCTGTGCAACGACTGTGAGCGCCGCAATGCTCGTGTCAGCTTTCTCCAGACATCCCTTCAAAGTCTTCCGACTCTCCTCGCCAGTCGCTGTTAGCCTGCTGATTTGTTCCTGGAGATCGGACACAACACTAGTGAGTCGGCCCACTTCCTCCTTGAGTGAGGTATTCTCCTGCACGAGAGCCGAGTTCTGGATATTATGCTGATTGGTGGCAGACAATCGATTGTTCGCTGACTTGGTCTTGGAAATTATGAGATTGTTTCCGGTGGCAGTGTTGTTGTTCGCAGGATCGATGAGCGGCTCCGCCGACCTGGGATCCTTCCCACGAGACTTTTCCAACTCCCCATTAGCCTGTCCCCGGTGGAGGGAGGCGTCCGACTCGTTGGCATTCGCATCAAGGCCCGCTGACCCATAATTACTCTTCCCAACGGGACTGAGTCTGTTGCGATCTGGAAAATTAAGGAGAGAATAATTTAGTCAACTGAATAAATAATTAAAAACTTCAATTACACATTCTCATTCTAAAACCACGGATGAACTTCCACAGAGCAGATATATAAGAGTAGAACTCACAAAGGAACGGAAATAGCCTGTAACGCGCGGACAGGGTTCTCGACACCCCCTTCATGAATACTTTGACATGTCGCGAGAGATAGATCAGAGGGGAAATTATGCAACTCATTCATGAGCTCAAATCACGACACAAAACAAAACCACGAACCGAAACGAAATCAACCATTAACTAATTTCATTGATAGTTTAAATTATCTAAATCCCTTAATACCAGCAACCCAGGTTGGAAACGGAAGCAACAATTTAAACAAATTATACACAGTTCCGTTCTCCGCTGAACGAACCCGATCCACCTCTTCCTCTCGAGGTGAGGTGGAAGGAAGAGATTGAAAATGAAGATGTTCTCTTGAGGAAGGACTGAGAGCCAGCTTTTCAGTTGGACATCTGATTCAATCTGAGTGACGACGACCGGCTGGCGAGTTGCCTCAAGCGAGACTGATCATATCAATTTTGCAATATTTTACTTAATACTAATATCGCCAAGGAAAAATAGTCCTCCTCCCCCACGAGAAAAAGAAGAAGTCCACCTCACCTCACCCCACCACCATCACTATTCAACGGCTCGGATGAAGGAGGTAGGTAGGTACTTACTTACTACTGCACAAACATTAAGTTAATAATAACGGAACAGAAACAATGATATAAATTCTTCCCCTCGATAATCCGTTATGAATATGAATGAATGATGATGAGTGGAGTCGTTTAGACCCCAATCATGGCAACACAATTCCTTCCTATTTTTCTCGACTTGCGAAATAAATACTCTCGCTCACTTCACTTCCCATGAAACAGAAAGGGAGGATGACTGACTGACTGGTGATTTCATAATAGGCACAATTCCCTCGAATTAGTATTCACCACAAAAACTACTTGAAGGAGAGTTCACTAACTACACACTTAAAGTACAATCCAATCCAATCCAATTCAATCCACCCACTACGCAACAGTCTCCTCCGACGATCTGATTACTACGTTGACTAACTAACAGTTTATGTGCCTTGAATAAAATCACTGTGATTAAGTTGTTCGTAGAAAAAACGAAAGTTTTCTTTTTTTCCGCAGGAAAGAAGATCAATCCTCCGAGCCATATGTAGTACTACTATTAGTTAGAGTTGTTTTTGAACGGTTGACAATGAAAATCTGATTCCCCACGAGGCGGGGGCGTCAATAGAAGATAATCCTCTGAATTTTAAGCCAGAAGATAATACCATCAATGTAATGATGATCATAAGTAATACAATTTTAACAATCTCCCTTGAGGACGTAATTATTCATTTACGTGCACTCGCAGATGTTCCATTATCAACAGTGAGGGTGGATGGCTTTTCCGATAGAGACTTTTTTTCGCAGTTTGATGAAACACCGGAAATGGGAGCAATTTCCCCCAGTTATGAATACACTGACTACTCCTCAACTTTAATTATTGGTGAAGAGGGGAGAAACACGTAAGGCACTCCCCAAACGAATTGAAAAGCGACAAGATGGAATTGGATAACTTTAACGCCATAAACTTTCCAAGCGGCGCTCTTGAAAAAAATTATGACAATAATGTAATTTCGATTTCAATGCAATCCAAAATTAACAATTAACTCAATCAATGCCCAAGCTAACTTCACTCGCTCGTTTAATCACTTTAGTTGATCTTGAACTGTAAACCATGATGATGAAACAGCTAATTCACAATGAATTATCAAGTGAGGCAGAGCGGATAGATCACAGCAGGACTCAAAACATGTGTAGCTCGAACGCCATCAATTAAATCACAAACTCAACGGAGGACTCGAGCGTGGCGGGCAATTCAAATTTCAAACTTGAGAAGGACTCGAAAGCGACCCTGTGTTTTGGTAACTACAACGGCAAGTTACAGCTGATCCAATTAGTCGAACGAAACTAAAGTGGATAATAATGAAGCGATAACTATTGCCGTCATTATATTCGTTTCGATGGGTGGTGCACTGATTTGACTCACGACCGCGACCAGAAAAGAGTGAAATGAAAAGTAAAAGGGGCTTTACTTCACAGGATGTGATGTATCGCATCCGAGTCACCTTCCTAGCTCGAACTGATTAATAATTGCGAGAATTTCAAGTTCAACTCGATATATATATTTTGTTCATGGTGAACGAATGATATATATTTTTTCCTAAAAAAACAACTATTTCGAGTGCCAACATAAGTTGTAAGAGATTAGGAATACCTGAAGCCGAATGAAAGTGCTAAAACTAAAAGTTCATTTTTTCGAGAGAAGTTTCGCTGGTGATAACAAAGGGAAGAGAGTAATAAAAAATGCGAGTATTTTCATTTTTAAAATGTACGGATAGAGTGCCGATTGCCGATGCATAGTTTTTTTTGCCGGTGGCTAGAGATAAAAAAAGCGTCTAATTGGAATACAATTGTGAGGCTCCTCAACAACACAATAGCACAATGCCTACTGATAGTGATGATTAATGAGGAGGAGGAGGATTTTCATGATTTCTCTGATTTTTTCCTCTCTCGAAATAAATACGAATGAGGGGATTTTGATTAGGATTGGAATTGACACTCATTTGAATTCATGAAGTGCCTAGTAGTGATAGTAGACCCCTCTTATTTCTAATACTTGTTGACGAATGAGGGGATTTTGATTAGGATTGGAATTGACACTCATTTGAATTCATGAAGTGCCTAGTAGTGATAGTAGACCCCTCTTACTTCTAATACTTGTTGATGGTGAGGAAGGGATTGTAAATTGCAAATTATAATACCTAGACAATTGGAATATCGGGGGTAGGAAGAAGAAGTAGTGGTGGTGATCGTGATGGTTCGTAGTCGAATAATAAATAATTCATGTTTAAAATCAAGATAATTGGCAAGCGAGCGATAAGCAATTAGATCGATCGATCGGGGATTGCAGTTTCCCTTTCAGCCACGATGATGATAAGAATACCAACTACCATCAAGGAATTAATTTTTTTTCGAAGCCTGAATCATTCCTTGAAAAAAAAGCGCAAGTAAGTTCAAGTGACTTTAAAAAACCAGTTCGTTTCTTCGTAGGTATTTATGCTATTACTCATATACCGTTCGTGAGATACATAGATCAGTCATCTCATTTTTCCAACAAATAAAATTAATGAGGAACTTCATTTAATTTTCCCTTTTGTAGTAGTTTTTTTCAACAAACCTTCGTGATTCGCAACAGAGGCAAGGTGCTCCGGACTTGGAGTAGTCGAATAATAAATAATTCATGTTTAAAATCAAGATAATTGGCAAGCGAGCGATAAGCAATTAGATCGATCGATCGGGGATTGCAGTTTCCCTTTCAACCACGATGATGATAAGAATACCAACTACCATCAAGGAATTAATTTTTTTCGAAGCCTGAATCATTCTTTGAAAAAAAGCGCAAGTAAGTTCAAGTGACTTTAAAAAACCAGTTCGTTTCTTCGTAGGTATTTATGCTATTACTCATATACCGTTCGTGCGATAGATCAGTCATCTCATTTTTCCAACAAATAAAATTAATGAGGAACTTCATATAATTTTCCCTTTTGTAGTAGTTTTTTTCAACAAACCTTCGTAATTCGCAACAGAGGCAAGGTGCTCCGGACTTGGGGAGGTGGATCGCCTCACTTCAACTTCGCACTTCTCCTTTTGGATCGTGAACTGCTGACAACTGTTCTTGTAGTTTTGCTCGTGAACTTTGAGCAACTTCTCACTTTTCGAGATGTTCGTCTCGCTAACGTGAGCCAGTCCGTTGATGATCGCTTGACAGTCTTGACTCGCGATTAGATTACTGTTTCGGAGGAAGTTGTTTGCGTTGGAGACGCTCGTTATAACTTTATTGTCGCAGGAGGACGAGTGGTTCGTCCGATTTTTTTCTTTGTGTTTGCAAGTACAGCGACTCCCATTAGCTTCCCTACCACCGCCGCCGTCAGTGTTGGAATTGTCCCTGCCAAAGTTGCAGAGCTGGAAGGGGAGCGCTTGTTGGAGAAACGAGTTTTTCAGACTTTTCAGCATCGTTTCCTCGTCGGCGTGCAAACTTTCTAGATTATCGTCACTGCTACTTATTCCACTACTGCTATCAGCACCAGGTGACTCATTCCCCCGAGGGGAGATTGGTGCGGGGTCTGATGAGGACGAAGGGGATGTTGTCGCTAATAGGATACCGCTATCTTCAGAGGAGCGGCTACAAGAGCAATGGAGTATTCCAGGGAATTCCAACTGCCAGAATGGAAGAGTCTGTGTGGAGCAGTCAAGAGCGGATTTCTTATTCTCGTCAGAGGAGGATGTAGGCCTATCAGTCACCTCCGGGGTGAGAATGCACGACGAAGAAAGGGAGGATGTGGAGGTAGAAGAATGTACTCTGAATGGCTGGCTCTCCTCCGATAACTGGATTGCCTGGGACGGGGGATACTTAAAGAAACTACAGTTGCCCTCGGATGAGGAGTTCGTCGTCAACGAGACCTTAGCCTCCGGGGGAGTGGGTGGTGGGGAGGGTAGAGGTTCATCGTCGTCATCATCACTAAGAATCCTCTTCACTTGTTTCGACTCCTTGCCCAATCTTCCCACACTCGTTTGAATGGTCAACGAAGGTGAGGATTTTGCCGGTGTGAGGCGCTCCCTCTGCGGACTCTGTTTCGCCTTAGTCGCCGCTTGACTTATCAAGTCGCCCGCTCCCGCCCTTCTAATATACGCACTGGCTTGACTCTCCCTCTCCAAAGTGTTGCATCTCGACTCCCGGGAGTCCCACTCGTTAATGTCCTTCCCCCACAAGCTCTTGTAGTTGAACTCCTCGTTCTCAATAAAGTCCACCACACTGTTCCTCGTGCTCAGCGAATTGTTACTGTAGAAGAGCAGCACCTCCGCACTCTGATTCTGGTTGTTGCACTTCCTATTATTATTCACCGAGTCGGAGTCGTCCTCCTCGGGGAAGTGGTTGTTGGAGATGTTTTGACTACTCACAAAATTCCTGTTACTCCCTCCCCTCGCCCTATTATACCCATTGAGATCCCGGATGCTGCTATTACAAGAGGCAGATCTCAGGCTGATGAGGCACTCATCCGAAGGAGGTAACAGGGCTTCGCTCAAGTCACACTTGAAAGTCGCCGATGATTTCTTCCCCTTCTTGCGGCCCTTATACGGTTTCACGAGGATCCCACCTCCCTTACTCCCCACGATTCCCGGTCCTGTTCCTGAGCTATTCGAATTGTCCTCATCTGCCCCTCCAGACACCGAAGACAGATCAGACTTGGACTTTTTCCTGCTGCTGCTCCCCCGACGGCTCGGCCAACAAAACATGGTTTCTCACACTGAAGCAACGAGCGAATCCTCAAAATCTTGAAAACTTCGTACTCCTTTTTCCCCTCTTCGGTTATGCTTAATTTCCTAACAAGATTACTCCGTTCTTATTACCTATTACACCTCGCACAATAATAACAACAACAACCTCACTTACTTAGATCCTACACATAATTGCAATCAGCAGAAAAGGAGATGATTACGTGCTCCGCGATAAATAATAACAATAATCAGTGCTCATCTCATCTCATCATCCTCACTATGCCCATAAGTACGCATACCAAAAAATCATCATTATCCACTGCCAGGAAATCACTACACACGATCTACTTATTCAACAACATCCAATCAATCAAACTCTAGTTACCCCTGCGCACCACTTGATAAACACAAAACTCAACTCTACTGTTCTCATCCCCGAACCATTTTTTAAGTAAAAATACCTTTTAAAACACAAATTTTTCAAACTTCTCAAACAAAACTAACCTAAGTTATTCAGCTCCTCCAATAAAATATTATTTTTTTCCTCAAAAAAACATACTAATCCGTGCCAAATTATTCGCTCACATTTTGGCTTGGTTTCATTTCACTTCTCAGCACAATTTTCTTCTTCACTTACTCGCTCCTCTTTCGCCAACTGAGTGAGTGAGTGTGTGCAAATAAAATATTAATTTTTTCCGTCCTTGCTCAGAACCACCTAACTCGACTCTAGTTTTTTTTTCAAGATACGGTGATGATGACCTGTTCAAACTCCAAATTCTCATTCCCTCTCACTTCAACTCTGATCTGTGATCCCTTTCTTATCTTCGGTGGGATTAATTAACAACACGAGCGATAATTACTTAGCGTATAGATAAACATTCCCCACTCACTTTATTTTACTTCCCTTCTCGTTAAAAATGGATTTTGTTATTTGTTCACATTTCAATCACCACTAAAAAATTATTTTTTTACCTTTATTCCCTCTCGATAAAGACTAATCGGCGGGGGTATTAAAATCCTAGTAAAAATTAGCAACAAATAACGATAACTCCCCATAAAAATCTCTCTACCTACCAATTAAGAAACAACCGAGTGGAGATAACAACAAATGGCTTATGACCTAACTCCCATTCGATCATACTCAAAATTCATTCAAACTGTTTCCTTCAGCAGCGCAGCCGTCACGCCACCAAGGCTTCGTTTTTTTTCAGTGAACCAGGTTGTACGTCTCAGGCATGCACTCCTGTCCTACGAGAGTTGCACATATTGTTTCTGCATCTTACTTACTGAAGTACTTAATCATAGAAATCTTATCCACAAAAGACAATTCGATTCTAACACTTCCCATAATACTCCTTAAATCACCTAAAAATATCCTAATGGGAAGGACGATACTATTTCAATTACATTAGGTCCTTAATATTATCCACAGAACGAACTACAGAACAGCCCAAGGATGGTTTTCCCCCAAAAAAATATTAAAATTCATGCGGAAATGAATCCAGAGTTAAGCATGAAGTCACCACATTTTTAAAAATAGGCAACAAAATTACATTTCTTCTCCTTTTTTCTCTATTTTTTCAAATCCGAGCTAAGAACTTAAGACGAACTCGACTTCAAGACAATATTTGTTTCCCCAGTACTCCTGTCCTACGAGAGTTGCACATATTGTTTCTGCATCTTACTTACTGAAGTACTTAATCATAGAAATCTTATCCACAAGAGACAATTCGATTCTAACACTTCCCATAATACTCTAATCCCCTTAAAAATATCCTAATGGGAAGAACGATACCATTTCAATTACATTAGGTCCTTAATATTATCCACACAACGAACAACGGAACAGCCCAAGGATGTTTTTTTTTTCTCCAAAAATATTAAAATTTTTTGCGGAAATGAATCCAGAGTTAAGCACACTTTTAAAATAGGCAACAAAATTACATTTCTCCTCCTTTTTTCTCTATTTTTTTTCAAATCCGAGCTAAGAACTTAAGACGAACTCGACTTCAAGACAATATTTGTTTCCCCAGTGCATTAGGGAAATGAAAAGGATCCCAGACTAAGTATTTATCCCTATGGGTACACTACGTAACAATTTCATGAACTTTTAAACTCCCATAACAATTTCAAGTTTCTTGCGTCAAATCATTCATTGTCTACAATAAAATATGCATAATGGTCATCATAACTCCAACCATAATTAATAAATTATTAATGGGCGAGGAGGAGAAAAAAAAACAATTATTTTTATTTCGAGAGGGTTCACTGTACTACCCCCTCTCATTTTTTCAACTTAGCAATTTTTCGCACTCTTTCCCCAGACTCCTGCACTACTGATACAATTTGCGATTGGGGAGAGGGAAACAAAACCATATTTTTTTTGTTGCAGGCATGCATGAAATGAAAATGTTTAGTTGAACCAAACCACTAAAAAAATATCCATTATTCTCCCCTCACAAAACAATACCATCTACCATCACCTTCCCCACAGTCTAGAGTTCAAATGGGGAAATTTTGAAAATCAGACTCAGGTTGTTTGGGCCGAGTCGAAAAATTCGCCATTTAATTTCGCACTGCGTAAGTACTCCTGCGTCTTCAGACAGTGAACAGCATCAGCCCCATTTAAGTATTATGATTGTTATTATTGTTCGCAATTCAGCGTGCTATTATTCACTACACTTCATTGTTTCTTAAAGTTGAAGTCAACTCGAATGAAATGGCGGCGATGATCCTCCTCTCCTATTTGTTTTCTTGTTCTATGTGGTATATGGAGTTCAGCTCATCTCACATCAACGAGGTTTTTTTTTCACCACTCGCATATTTCCATTGTTTCTCGCGCTTTACGTTTCATGAGAGAAAAATGCATGGCTGCATTCATGCACCATCATCCACTGCACTAAACAATTGTTGTTGTTGCTGTTGTTTTCGCGAGAACCTAGTCCCAGAATCAGATTCAACTCGAATCAGGACGACCCGACCGTGAACAGCGAAAAAAATGTGTTGTTGTTGTTGGTACAAAAATTCAAACTAAGCACCTCAGCACTCACTCAATTTTAGAGGTTGCGATTGCAACGCAGTCCTTATTCCATTATAAAGTGATTACGGCAATTTTACGATTTAGCTTAATTACCATCACTACCACCACTCCAATTAAATTGTTTCGAAGTGAATGAACGATCAGAGTACTACTATAAGGCACTTGGGGAATCGCGTGGAAACTGTTCGCACACTCACATCATGAACCTTCCTAAAGGCGTCACCGCCACTTCTAAAATAAGGGAATTATGAATCTGTAAGCTTAGAAGTAAGTAGTCCTCCTCAAAACTCCAATTCCAATTCAAGACACTGTAGGAAAACTTCTGCAAAAATTCAATCCATTCTCTTCCACTCGACTACATTTTCCCTTCCATGAACCCACCCAATCCAATCAATATCCTCACATTCGCGAAAAAAACTCCGGGACAGAAAACTAGCTCAAGCTGAAGGAATTTCCAAGCTTAGGATTGCAGAAAAAAAGCTGATCCTATTACAGGGATTTTATTTTTTTCCTTTGTTTTCCCCACTTCTCTTACTGACAGGAGAAACAAAGTCTGAAGGAATCCACCAAAGTGCTGTACTGTCACGAAAGTCACCGTCTCAACATGGTATGGTGCGACGAGGGGAACAATTCTCTTCCACTCAACTACATTTTCCCTTCCATGAACCCCCCACCCAATCCAATCAATATCCTCACATTCGCGAAAAAAAAACTCCGGGACAGAAAACTAGCTCAAGCTGAAGGAATTTCCTAGCTTAGGATTGCAGAAAAAAGCTGATCCTATTACAGGGATTTTATTTTTTCCCTTTGTTTTCCCCACTTCTCTTACTGACAGGAGAAACAGAGTCCGAAGGAATCCACCAAAGTGCTGTACTGTCACGAAAGTCACCGTCTCAACATTTTTACTTCGTGGTGGTAAGTATGGTGCGACGAGGGGAACATGCGATCGCGAACTGAGAGCAGAGCTAATGGAACCCCAGCATCTAAAGGAGGGACTTGCCTAGGCTTTTCTGGTCTGGTCTGGTCGCACTGACTGAAGTCAGCCAAGCCATGCCAGTGCTCGTCATTCGCAAGCAATTGCAGCGAGCTGAGCAAAGTTGAGTGAGTTCCCACAACAGAAAAATAGTATCCTCCATCCATCCATCCATCCATTCCATTTCACTTCTAGCTGCTAGAGCTCCTCAGCTCACTCAGTGCTCTGCAAAGCCCTCATGTCTTTTTTAGAAGACGGCGACGATGGCGATCGCGATGCTACTTACGACCACGACTACTCACGATACGACGCTTCCTTTCGCTTCATCTCCGCCGCATCACATCATACTCACTCACTTGATTTGCTCCTCACTGATGGCGATTGTGTTCAGCGGGTACAGTGCATGAGAGAGTGAATGAATCGACGACAAAAAAAACACCTCACGAATGCGAGGAATACAGCATTCACTTCACTTCTCCACATTCACAATCCACCATGATTGCTTTCCTAGTCCCTTCTCTATTGTGGACGGTGCTCGAGCAGGAATACTGAAGAACTAAGTAAATCTAATGGATGTAAATGAACTATGACTATGACTATGAATATGAATGCACCAGAATGCGTAGAGTAAACCGAGCCTGCCTCAGTTTTTTTTTCCACAATCAGAGGGACTCGATGAGATGGGGAGAGTTTAGGATGCAAAGTAAGTACTTATCCACATTATTCACGAGAAGTCCCTCTTCATTTCACTACCTGCACGAGAGAGATTCAAGATGATGATGATTAGCATTACTCCGCTGCGAAAGTACTAGCCAAGATGGGAAAACTGCAGCAGCAGGTAGAAAAAAATATTCACAACTGCATCAAGCTTTATTACGTACAAATATTCATTGTCAAGAGGGAGCGGGGATGGGGGACGATCCGATGAGGCAGTGAGAAGAGACAGTAACATAGAAGCATGTTTACTGCAACAACTACAACATTATCATCATGAATTTTAAAAGCCGAGGAAAGACTGCGAAAGCATTTATCATAGCCTATTTTTTTTATTGTTGGGATAAAAAAATCCCCAACAATACACGATATGATGTGATGGGATGGATACCATGCTCGCCTGTTTTTTTTATCGCTCTGCCTTTTAAAAAGAACTTGTTGTTTCGAGTGAAACAAGCGAAATTGCTCATTTTCCCCTGCTTCATTGCACCGCACCACTTCGTATCGCAACCGTGTGACGGGGAGATCATACCTACGTTTTTTTGCACGGGACGGAACAGATGCATACCTGAGAAGTGAGGAGTCACCCTGGGCCTGGGGGGATAGGGGGAGTCTCGAAAGAATATGCACTAATAGTAAGTACTACTTAACATCTTCCCAACTCTTCCACTCTGGCTTTAACGGCACACAACAGCCCCAGAATGAGAGGAGTACTTAGTTAGTGTCCCGTCCCAAGGCGAGTTCAAAGGGTGCTCGTAATGTGGGGCAATAATAAGAGAATTTCGCCCCAGCCAAGGCCCATTATCATCATTATGCTAATGATAATCCAATACATGTACTCACCGGTGATATTGGATACTTCTACAACTACTACTCACTTTTATTGCGATGTGATGATGAGGGAGAAAAAAAAAGATTATAGGAGCGTGTTTTATTACCTTTGTGCTACCACTACCTTATTTATTATCCTTGAGGAGAGACCAGAATAACAGCTTCGCAGTTTCTGCATAATTTCATATTCGCAGTCATTCGTGCTCATAATCATAATCATCCATCTACCGTATTATACTGTTCTCGAGGTGAGTGAATATGCACGACCACAACCATATTCTAGGTATGGTGATAAACAAGAACTTAATAGTTGTAGTAGTAGTACCATTCCTTCATTTCATTTTCGTCTTCTAGGGTCATGTGCAGTATTCACGCGCATAAACAAGCCCATTCTCTAACAAATATAAGGCGTCGGATCGGCCGGGCAAGAGTCCACGGCACTGAGAGTAGTACACTCCCACCACCGAAACTCGGAGGACGATGGGTCCGATTTCTCCCAAATCATTAATATTAAGCCCGATATTTTCAGTAACATACCCAATCTTAATTTTCAACATGGGGCCATCAAAGCAAAAGAGAAAGCCATTGGTGGACGAGCTCCTAAAATCAGTAACGATTTCTAGGAGCCATACCTAAACCGCCCAGTTTCAATTTTTCTATTTCCAAAAACCAATTCCTAATTTATTTAAAATGTATTTCTTCCACTGAATTTGGATACAGTTATGTTCTCCACGCAATCTGCAATCAATTTCAGGCAAGAAAAAAGAACCTTCCTTTCTTCGGGTGGGGATCGCTCAAGAGGAAAAAGGTGAATTCCTTTGAAAGGGTAGTTGGAATGCGGGAGATGGTTTGCCATGTTCCCGAAAAAGGAGAGGCCAGCCGCCAGCCTACCCCACCAGCTCCGTGAACATTAGGATTGAGAAATGGAAACGAGAAAGCGATTACCGATTAAGCAGGGATTGCGAAAATATGATCAATGAAGGGGAAAACCAACTCGAGGAAGAAAATATTTACCAAAGAAAATAACAGTAGCTGTGGTGAAAGAGTTCTGCCTATGTAAGTACTTGTATATAGGTTTTGTTATTACAGTCAGGCTTGAAAAGATTCGACATTCTGCAGAATATTTATTCCCTGTTTCATGGCTTGGTGGCTAGCACTCTGTTTTTTGGGATCACAATTTTAGAATTTCAACTTTAAAAATGGCTATCGACCTGGTCTGAAAGTGGCGGAGAATGTGGTAAAAAGTTGCAAACTCATCATCACAATAAAACCGTGAATAGAAAGGCGCTTTTCAATGAAAAAAAAGGAGTAGAATAAGTTAAGTGGAGGAGGCATAGGCCCACATTAATCCCACCGTGGAGTGGACATTGCCATCACATCATCATCATCTTCGCATCGCATCACAGTACTCTTAGAAATGCGATTTTTTATTTGAGCGCCATCGTCATCATCATTAACATCCCCCTCGTCCGCACGAAATCGACGAAAAGAGCGCTAGCTAACGGAGGATGGATGGATGGATGGACAGACAATTTGAAGACTGACTGAATGGAAGGTCCCTTCCCAACTCTTACTTAGTGGGCTTCAAATAATGGTGATGGTGATGATGACTGACGTCGCCTTTGCTTGATGAGGATGAGATTTGAAAAAAAATATCGTGAGAATGCTCGGTGTAGTGGTGGTGTGGGGTAGACTGGATTTTTAAAAATGCATCCGCTCATGCACCACAATGAGACGAAGGAATCAGCTCCGGTATTTACTCATGGTCAGAAAGATATAAAAAATGGGTAGGTATTTGAACTTGAAAAGGAGCTCAAGTTCTCTCCTTCGCTCATTAAAAGTGTATGGGAGCAACTTGCAAATATGAAGAGGAAACTCAAGCTAGGAACTAAATACTCAGAAGCAAATCCGACAACGAGTTGGCCGAGGGGGAGTTAATGAATCGCAATTGGCGAGGACGGTCGGGATTTCATTTTTTTAGTGCACTCCAGGTTTTTTCTGATCCGATGCACTCATCATCCTTCGTTCGAGTGGATTGAAGAGGAGAGGAGCACTCCCCCAGAAAAATAAAACTCGACTTTCAGCTTTGAAGTAGGGACAATGCCATCGAATCCAAGCAACGTAATGACTTTTCTGGGCTTCGAAGGAGGAAGCGATGAGTAATATGAGGGGGAAGGGGATGATGATGATGATAACTTTAATGAAATAATCCTTTCTGTATTTACAATGCATGCCACATTTTTCCGCCGCGCGCTAGCTCCAAAATTCTTTTTCCAGAAGGTAGAGCATAGTCGAAAACATATATATTCAAAAATACAGCTACCACCTCGCGATAGTTTTT
>JAHZNH010000679.1:0-12482 GCA_027744355.1 Tyrannoseira gladiata
TTTCAGTAAGGCTTTTTTAATCCCTAAATCTATTCCTTTTTAACTATATTACATACATTTATAAATCAGCTAAAGTTTCTCACTGCCTGGAATAAACCTTCGTTAATTGCATTGAACCACATATCATTTTTAATCATTTAACGTCATCTGTTCTTAATAAAGTGTTTAGTTACGAACTCACCTTCATCTTCATCAACTTGATCTTCATGATGCGCCGTCTTGTGCATGGCAGGCGACTCTCTTCCAGTTTCTCATTCATTGCCCGCATAAGCGTAACACATGTAGAACGAGAAACCATGTGTAAGGGAAGTTTAGGCTTTGAGCTTGTGAAAGTGGAACGGGAATAACAACAATAATAATACCGGTTGCTCTCTGACGAGCTATAAAGTCGAGTCCAGAAAGAAGCAAAACTAATAATAGATTATCACAGGAATTAGTGTGAGCCTCTAGCTCCTTTATGGAATGTCGCATTAGACAGAACTGAACTTTTGGACATAAACAGGGAAGCAGATGTAACAGCCGGTAAGCAAAATTATTAAAAATTTTATGTTGTTCAATGCAATTAACGAAGGTTTATTCTAGGCAGTTAGAAACTTTAGCTGATTTAAAAATGTATGTAATATAGTTAAAATGAATAGATTTATGGATTAAAAAAGCCTTACTGAAAAAACGGCTAAAGGTTTTCGGGGTATCGTGAGACAATGAATCTTCCAACCATTCATTCAACCTCAATTTATTGGGTGAAATAAGAGACCGGACCGGACATGGAACTTAATTAAATCTTGGATATAATGTTTTTCTTACCATTTCACTTTTTTATTTCCAAGAAATCTCTAAATGAGTGAGCGCTCAAGTTGCAAACAATGAACACGACGGAAATAAATTGCCATTCCGGAATTGACATTCGTTTCGTTCTCGACTTTTTATTAATCTTCCGTAAATAATTACATGCACCTTAGAACTACTGTACAAATATTTATTCAAGTATTTTGCGTGATTATTTAGTACAATGTTATTTTGCCATCATTCAGCCGCAGAAGTTATCAGTGACCTAATCAAACCGACACAACTGAAATGCTATTTTCATCTTGAAGGGATGCATTTAGTTAAGGTCACCACTAATCTCTCGTTCATTTTTAGTAACATTAGCTTAATACTCATGCTTACTGCTTACTTACACGGTGAAAATATCATTTCTGCATTCGGATTTGCTTGCATATAAAATAAATTTCATTTATTCATTTGTTTTAACTATTGTCTTCTTTATATTTTAATTACATTGTACCAGGGATAAGCAAGCTATTTGTAATACTCGATCAAAGGTAATATAAGCCCTTAATAAGTATAATTTAATGACTCAGAGAAAAACTACAGGTTACATAATACAATCGTTTGATTCAAAGAGATTCATCAAGTTAGACATTAATAAGTTAATAAATCCGAAATAAATTAAAATGATTATTCATGTTATACATTTCATCCCATCCATCTACCTCTCATTGGTAGTAATTTTAACCCAATTAATTTGGTCCGCTTCATCTTACGCTTAATGTACGTATTATACGCACCAGACTCCGTCGAGTTGCAATATTACGTATTATATACTTAAATATGTACACCTCTCGCGAACCAAATGTTTAAAGTATCTAGGCCTGTCACAAGTTTCCACTGATAATTACATATGAATAATAATATCAATAGCATCATCATCCTCATATAAGTTTCGCATCAATTTTGTGGACTGGTCCAACAACTTTCATGGCGAACACCCAGATCACAAATCGCTTTTTCGAAATAATTTGGTTTCGCCTTCTAATTATTACTTTAAATCCCTTCACTCGCTCTCTTCTGGGAGGAGGGGACTCTGCAAAACGGCCGATGTTGCGTCCAAAGCTCTCGTCAGGCTGGCAATTTTCTGTGCCGCTGCATACTTCCAGTCACGACACGACGAGGTATCCATAATGAATGACGTTTTGTAATTTAAGAGAAAGTCAAATGTAAGGTTGCTATTGGAGCCGCCACCACCGCCACTACTACTCTTTTTCCCCCTCCCCCGATCAGATGAGGTTTGGCTCAAATTGTCCTCATTAAAAGGGTTGTTCATTTTACTCGTACGTAAATCAGCTTGATTGCCAAAATCTCGTGGCATCTGCCCCATCCTCGAGTCTAGATCCGGTTCGAGTTTCCTGCCACACTCCAACGCTTGTCTCAATTTGGGGAAATAGAGTTGGAGTGACAGCGACATATTATTAGCCAGATAGAGATCAGAGCTCGCTCCCGACAGCAAGGGAATGTCCTCCACGGTTGAGGTAAACCCTAAAACTTGATGCTTGTACGGTTCCGAGCTACGCGAAAGGAAAGTGCGATCCACCTCCATCAACTTGTCATTCATGATTCGGTGTAGGAGGGGTTTCCTGAAAGGTAAAAAAACAGAGAAAGAGAGAGAAAGATTACAGAGGGAAAGTAAATAACGCGTGCGAGATTCAGCTCCGCGCGTTTTAAGAACGATGAACGAGAGCGACTGGACCGTGAAATAGCTGCTGCTGCTGCTGCTCCTCTTTTCTGTGTTTGTTACGCTGCATGGCCACCGCCTGAAAGATCCTTCTATCCGGAAAATCGCACCAGAGAATAATAGGTAAGAAAAGCAGCGCTGCTCTGGAATCTCTGGATCTCAAATTATTAATGCCTCTGGCTCTCCGACTCCACTGATCCCCGCCGACTATTTTTTTTGTATACAGATGCGGTCGGAGGGAAAATCGTTCCTAATTTCGTTCTCACGCGTATCGTATCCAACCCAAACTCGCTTTTCTCATATTGTTTGGGATGACATTGGCTTTGGAATGGAGCTACTTAAATATTTACATCCGTAACACGAATCCCATGTAGAGGTCATTTATTCACTTACTTAATTTTGAAGGTGTGAGATGGACTCGGGGACGGAATTATCTCGTGCTCTGGGTTGATCACGGATCTGTTGTGCATGTCCGTGTGAAAATTGTCCCCGATCACTTCCAGCCGCATCACGGCCGCTTGGAGATAAGCTGTAAAGGCAATGTTTGAAAGTAGTTATATAAGTACTTTAATCGTCGTAAATACATTCCAAAACACTCACGAAATCCCATAAATCCGTAAACAGTAAAAAAAGTCTTTTTTCTCACCGATTGATAAATTAGCCTTGTGGATATCCTGTTGGTAGTGACTCATGAACGCGTTAAAAGCCTGTTGGATTTCCACTACATAATCCTCCACGTTGATTGGGAGAACTGCGGAGTCTGCCAGAAGCACAATAGCCTCGGAGATTATCTTGCCTGAAACAAAAGGAGTCAATCCGGATAAAAAATAATTATTACGTGGAGTAGGAAAACTACACACAAAACTTAGGCTTAGGCAACGTGCATTGTCTCATCCGAGTAATCTGAAATGGTGATGTTTCAGCCAATTTTTAAATTCAGGGTTAATTTAGGGTCGATCAATTAATAAACTCCCTTTCGAGTTGAATGCTCATGCCTGAAGGTTCCATTTGCTGAGGCATTTCAATTTTCTAAGATTGATTTTTCCACAGTACGTGATAATCTTTTGAGATCCCTGCTTCATTTTCATTCAGAATTAACAATACAATGGATCAGTGCAAAAATTACAAGATTATGGAACAATGCGAACAATCCTTTTAAAGTCGGAAAGTCAAAATCCTCATTTCCTCATCCCTTCCCGATGCATTTATGATGAAGTTTCTTATCGGAATTCCCTCCTCCTTCTTTTCGGATCAACGTCCACAAAACGTGCTCCACAGAGATTACACACTGCTCCATATATTTTTAATGACAATTTTCTCCCCTTAAAATCCCTTTTCAACGTCATTCACTTTAACAGCTCCACTAAACTACCAGCGGTGGTGGGGCGTTGAGCACACCAACCATCAGTTGAAAATGGTTTCTTCATCGCATCTCTTCCTCCCTCTCGGAAATAAATTTCTGTTTACTTTGCAAACTTTCACTTTTTCTCTATGATACGTTCGTATATGGAGGGCAAACTACCATACGTGATTTTCCCTTCCTTTCGGGGGAAACTTTTTTTTGATCAGTTTACAGAGCAAGTAATAGGTAAACTCATTATAAAAAATTTTTCTCCTCCTCCTTCACCAGGAGAGAACTTCTCTTTTTTTCCTTAGACTCGTTAACACTTTTTAATGATAGATGTCTTGTTCGTGTGACTCATGATAAATGTGGCTGTATAACATAGCACCCTCCTTGAAGGGAAAGCCCGATCAAAAAAAGGGAAACACCGCAAACTCCAAAACTCGTTATAATTTTCTCATCCCATGAATCTACATACAGTCAACATGACTTTCGCAGGAAAAACTTTGAAACGTGAGGGTGAAAGTCAGGATATAATAAGCATATCACTCCATGCCAGACTAAAGTCTTCCCTTCCTGATGACTACAAATCATCGTCGTGATCATCACATCACGGAGCAGCCACTTCTGTCTTTAATACAAACTCACTGAAAAAATCATTCATAAGTAATATGAAACACGAGGGGCTTAAAAAAATTTCGCCGGTGGGAATTTTACTTTCCAAAAAATAGTCTGGCTTGTCTTTGCTCAGCAAACATACAGGAGTCTGACGGAGTCTAGTTTATAAGTTGGAGAGAGGAAAGCTGGGTCTAATTCCTTTCCCAAAATCTGAGCCCCCAAACTTTCCAGACATTCGTTCGTTCCAACAGACTTTTCCCCAGCCTGTGTAATGAGTAATGAGCAGCGATGAGGTGATCCGGAATATGATGATGATCATCATGTAGGATGCTGACGTCTCGTTAGTGTGAGCTCCCCTAAATTATATGATTTTTTTATTGGCACATCCTCCACTTCTTGATTGCTTTTTCGGAAGTGCAAATAACAATTTTTTAAAGAGGAAATGAGATATAAGGATGCATCATCATCATCTCCGAGAGCAGGTCTTACCTAAAGTTTCAGCTCCTTTCAAAGTTGGATCCACGAGTTTCACAAAGTTCTCGAAGGTGTCAAACGAAGTATGGAACAAAGGATAATCATTACCCTGAGGAGAGAAAAAAAGAAGATTGTACAGACATTTTAATACACCCATTCACACTCATGAATACTACTTGATACATTACACTATTATTTCCTGATCAGAATGCAAGGGGCATGTAATCAAAATCAAAGGAGGGATTCATTCCACTCAGGTCTTGTGGGGCTTTAAGCCGATATAAATATAAAATCTTTTTCCCCCTTTCCGTATCAACCCAAGCAAAAAAATAAGTCGCTTTCACGCTGAAGCCAGCCACGTGTACTCACTCAGTCAGTGAGTCAGTCAGCTTACAGCTTTTCACTTTAATTCTCACGTCGAAATTTATTCGAACAGATTAAACGAAGGCACCACCACCAACACCAACATGCTGAATTTTCCGTGGTGAATCCAGCTCATCGTTCCATAGCCATGCAGTCGTCCCCAAAGCCGTTCAGCGTTGGGATGCGCGTTCGCTCATGGATTAAAACCTGAAGTGACTATGTACGTCATGTGTGTTGGTATTTACCCAGTTCACAGAGTAATTCGTTCCAACTCCACTGGAGAAAATTGCCCCAGTCTGGATGGAACATAATCAACTTTGCACATTCCCCCGGAATAAATAGAGATATCATTTTAATCGACTGTAATCTTTCAAGCTAATTACGAGAGCATTAAATACATGGTAGAAAGTAAGTAAATAAGTAAGTAGGGAAACCCCACTTATTTTCGCAACATATGGCAAAAGTAGGGTAAGCAGGACTAATGGAGAATTTACAGAGAAAAGGCTTAAGATTACACTGCTGGATAAAAAAAGTGCCCGAGGAGGAATGAAACACACTCTAAGCTTTTGGACTTCATACTTCATCCTTGGAAAGTACCATTTTATCCCGGGCATTAAAACAAAGTTCCATCCTAGGAGCAGCCAACTTTTACCAACTTAAGTACAACATCCAAGATAAAAATCGCAAACACGACGCGAGCAAGTATTTGCTTTTCTGGGGGGGATTACTTCTTTATTTTCCAAATGGCTACATTATTCTGCGTTTTTTAATTAGAAAGCGAGCACCCCTCTTGGAAGCAGGTTGTACATATAATTCTCACCTTGGGGCTATTGGAGACACATACGCGGATGAAGGGAATCCCCAGATTCCCAAAGAAGGCGAAGGAAGGCTCATCGGGCCTAACAACGGATGAGAAGTGAATAGGCGAGGCATTCGTATTCCCTTCGAGATCCAACATCTCAGCATGCTTCACTCGCTGCACAGCCCTCCTCGCAATCTGTAATGGGGAAAGGATCACGTTGGAAGTCATGACAAATATTAAATTTTCAATTGAATGATTACGCGTATCTCTCTGCAAAAGACACGAGCATTTTTACGATGGCATGAATACGTAAGTATGCTAATTGAATGTTTTCTAATTTTAGGCCAGCGTATGTATTTCCCCTGATCAATTCCAAGTGCCTCAAGTGTTTCTTCAATTGAATTTGAAGAACAGCTGTAGTCAAATTTACATCTGCGTAAAGTTTACGTCGTTTTATTTGGGAAGCGTGTTCATTGTTTAGCTCAAGAGATATTTTTTTCTCATAAAAATGAAATATACATACTTCCCCCAAATGAAATAAAATGAGTTCCGACTCACCTCTCGAAGCAAGGGCGAGGAGTGAGAATGTTTTCTAATTTTAGGCCAGCGTATGTATTTCCCCTGATCAATTCCAAGTGCCTCAAGTGTTTCTTCAATTGAATTCGTAGGCGAATTTGAAGAACAGCTGTAGTCAAATTTACCTCGTTTTATTTGGGAAGCGTGTTCATTGTTTAGCTTAAGAGATATTTTTTTTCTCATAAAAATGAAATATACATACTTCCCCCAAATGAAATAAAATGAGTTCCGACTCACCTCTCGAAGCAAGGGCGAGGAGTGCACGTTGAGAGTCTGATTTCCCTGAAGAATCCGGCTCAAATCGACGTAAGCTATTGCTCGCGTCGAGATTTCGAAATGGTGCTCCTGGAAGAATACAATAGTAGCAATAGCAATAGGAGTTTAATAACGATGATGTCAAGCGGCGAAATATTTCCGTGATTTATGCCTCCACCGTGCGCTCCCTGGAACTACTATATGTTCCGGTGCCACACTAAACTACATTTTATTCATTGCACAAAACAAGCCACGCGTGATTCCCCTCTGGAATATACGTAGGCGGAAACACGTACGACGGTTGTTAATAAAATAAATTTCAACGACGTAATAAAGGTGATCATAATATAAGCCTCATTTTAGAATTTCAAATGTCAAGCCAAGGCTCTACCGCTCCTCTTTAAAAGGCCAAAGTAAAAAGGAAGATATCGTATGATCGTGTGGGTGGGTGGCAATACAAGACATTATGATCCATCCGTGAGGAGTGTGCTTATGCCAATAATGATCCTAAAATGTTTGTTTCCATCCCATCCCATCCACATCCTATCCTACTCACTCATTCTGGGAAACCAGTGCGGTAATGGTTCTGCTCGTCGGTTGTTGGTATGGTTTGACACAATTTCAAGCATTCCAGACAATTATGATTACTACACCACCACCACTCCGACTAAATTTTTTCCCCTCGCTTGGAAAATCTGGAGTGCCTCACTTATTCAGTCAGTGAAGTTGGTAAATATGGTTTGACACAATTTCAAGCATTCCAGACAATTATGATTACTACACCACCACCACTCCGACTAAATTTTTTCCCCTCGCTTGGAAAATCTGGAGTGCCTCCATATTCAGTCAGTGAGTCGTGGCTTGGCTCACAATTTTCAGCATTGTCTACAATCAACTCCTCTCCTTCGTAGAAACCTGACAGTCCCTACTTTATCACGAGCTTGCTTTGCCTGCTTGTTTGTGTAAAAAGCTAGACTTCTTCTGAATGGAAATGGCTTTCTCTCATGCCTACCTTTACTTTTGAATAACTGTCATCAAATGAAGATCTTCCCTTCGCTCATCCTCATCCTCCCCCGAAAAAATAAGTAGATGCAAGTCTAGTCTAAGGTGTTGNAATAACTGTCATCAAATGAAGATCTTCCCTTCGCTCATCCTCATCCTCCCCCGAAAAAAATAAGTAGATGCAAGTCTAGTCTAAGGTGTTGTGTTGTGTTTCCCTTCCCCCGCGTCAGTATTAGTGTTCTCACACGGCAAAACCCCGCTCCCTCACTCACTCGCTCGCTGGTAGAACACGATACAAAAGTGAAAAACGACACTTGTCAAAATAACGAATTACTCAGGCTCCTGAAAAGTTGGGAAAATCTCAGGAGTTTTGTTTGGCATAAACACATTTTCAGCGGCGATAGCGATATGTTTTCTTCTGGCGCTTTCGTTCCCCGATGAAAGAAAAAAAAGGAAGGCATCGCGGGGCTTTCACTCTTCCCCCTCCCTCCTTAAATGGGAAAGGAAGCGGAGAGAAAGTGAAACTTTAATAAAACTCAAAACATACTTGGTTAAAGTGACATGATATTTTTCTCCGCGAAAGCAGAGCGGAACGAGAAAGTGAGTACGCTGATTTACACCGCACCTTTTTGGATGCAAGGAAAAAAAAACTTGGTCTACTCCTGGCTTGGAGGGAAATCTGCAGCATTGTGGTACTACTTACATGTACTACTTGTCAAATGGCGTAGCATTGGCGTGGGCACATGAGCTACCTATCTACCTCCTCTGGAAAAACTTTATTCTTCCTTTTTTCTCCAAAACTTTCTCCTTCACCCAATCTTACAAAGCCCCTATGCCACGTCACGACAACGACTGTGTTCTGTGCTTTGGAAAGTGAAGCGAAGGAAAACCAACCACATGGGCATGGGATAACCCGATTTTCTGACTTGTTTACATTGCAAATCTAAGTAAGTATGGATGTATGTTTCACACGGACCAATGAAATATTTTCAAACACGGTGTGGAAAAACATACACCCTCGCACTATAAGTCCGTTTATTTACATGAGGGTACGCGTAAACATCAACGCAACATCCTAATTCTAAGTTTTACCCTTCCACCTCCTAGCCCTCTCCATTTCCGGTTGGAAAATAGCTGATGGCTGTGATCCCTTTAACGAGTACAAGATGTTTATCACGGAGAATTTATACTGATCCACTCACCTGCAACCAATGCGACACGCCTGACGATGCGTACAAATTAGCATCCCAGGAAATGAACAGGATGGATCTCCTAGGTCTCCATCCCTTTTGTACTGCTTGGGAGAACTTCTCCGCGATTTCCGTGAGAACAGCAAGGCCGACTCCAGGGTCCCCAGCACCGTACGACCAAGAGTCATGGGAGCAGCCAATTATCACATATCTAGAATTCACAAAGGCAATAAGAGTATTAGAGAAAGTAGTGATACCATAACAAGTTATGCAGCAACAAACTTTTTTTGCCATGGTAGCTCCAAATATAGTGTCCCTCTTGACAGTAAAGTTGTGTCCTGAGTGGTTACACCTCTGTTGATATACAAGTATCAGTAGTACTACCCCGCGGTAGGAGAAACGCACCAATTAAAATGGTGTTTTCTCAACCGTGGCGAAATGAAAACAAACAAATGATGATGATGACATCAACACATTCAACCTCAGTCTTTTTCGGAAGGGCTTTATGCACCACCTCACGCAACATTTGGAAAATGTTCCATACTGACTTTCTTTTTGGCCAACTTGATACTTGAAACTAGTACCTTACTGACGTCTGCAAATTTTCCTTTACTAATTAATTAGACGTCGCAGTGCTATATCTTCTGAAGCCACTTGTTGGTCTGAGACTAGGAGCAAACCAAGGTCTATGGTTTCTCCTTTTCCATTTTCGTGTTTTTTTTTGTTACGTAAGCAATAGACATCAGATGCACTAGTACATGATGAGCGGGTGAGGTTTCACGTCTAAATTTAACGATGTGTTTTCTGATGGCGTGATCCCCATTTCTCCTTGGATTCATTGCTATTGCTCCAGCCTTGTATTGGAGTCAAGGAGAAGCGACAATTTGGGAGTGGAAAAAATAAATCATGTAATCAAATTAAATGCTCCGTGATCCCCACTTCTCCTTGGCACGCTCACTCCGATCCGATCCTTGTCAACTCCCCCGTGCCATTTTTAACGAGCACGTGCCATCATCCCCTTTAAGAGATTTAGCTTGGCTTGGCTTGGTTTCATTGCAAGAAATCGAATGAAAGTCATGCTCTCAAAGGGCTCAAGATTTAAGTCGACGTGATGACATTTCTTCGCGAATGGAAGTGAGTTAAGCCTACCCCTTAAAAATATGCATTCCCTCTGCATATACTTGTTTCATTTCTCTCGTTAAAATGGCATGTCTCACTTGCTTTCACGTAAGCATCAACAACTCTGAATATGCATAAGTACAATAATACAATCCCCATCCTCATTAATAAGGAGAACAAACTGGAGGAAAATCACGAGGCTCTCGGAGTAGTTAAGATGCACCACCAGAAAATTATTATTGCTGATGCCTCATTCTTAATTGGAAGTCAAGCGTTTTAGGTAGGTACTACGACCCTATGCCTTCCAGAAGAAATCCATCCATACGTCTTCTCTGCTTACATCCTTCCCTTTCTTAATCATTTCATTCGCACAACTCATTTCCCTTGGATGGAGATGCGAGCAAGAATACAAATAGGTACACCGTAGTACCTATATATTCTCCCCTATTCGTAATCTCTCTTCCTCCGTGAAATATATTCATTTAGGAAACGAGCCCTACCGGATGCAATAAAAATCTTCACAATGCAAATGAACCAGGAGCTAAGAAAGTCCGCAGAGTCTGGAGTAAGAGCCTTCCCTTTTATTTCCGAAATGGAAAATAAAAAATCTTGATCATCTCAGCAAATCACTTCCACTCCCATTAAATTGACAAAAAAACGTTGGAGGAAATGGGTATAATCTCAACTCGCTCGTCCATGCGCTATACATTTATTGTTCCTGATCATACTCCTGCTAGTACTGCTATTTTTTCTGGCCTGTCAGCACATTTCACTTTGGAAATTGTCTTATGATTTCGGAGAGACATATCGCATATGCCAGTCATGCCAGCGATGAGGTATCTTTTTTCCCTTCCCAATTTTTCATGAACCAACCAACCATCNAGTCATGCCAGCGATGAGGTATCTTTTTTCCCTTCCCAATTTTTCATGAACCAACCAACCATCTCACCTGTCCTGAGTGCTGCTGCTGAGTGAGTCGATAGGTGCGGGGTTGGGTAATGTGATACAAGAGAAAAAAATAGTAACCCATCTCATCACATCATAAGTCTCCTCTTTTAATAGCGAGTGTCTCTCTTTTTTTTCTCATCATCCCAGATTGCTGGGGGACAGGTGAGTTCACTTTCCCCAGTTTCATTTTCCTCCTCCCTCCACACTATCATTTTTCAGGGAGAAGGGATAACAAATCGTCAGAGTCATGATATTATTAAAAAAGGAAAATGTCAGAGCCTGGAGCGAGTGCGTAGCGTGGCATGGCGTGGTGATACATGGAGGAAGACGAAGACGTCAAAAAGGATATAGGTACGGACACGGACTTAAGTCAACAGAAGAAGAATTGTATGAAAACTAATGAAAAGTACGTAACTCCCTCCCTCCCTCATCAGCATTTTCGAGCTCATCAACGGAGACACAAAGTACATCAATATTGAATGACTTCAGCTTCTACCTCGAAAGCTGCTCCTGTAAATTCCATGCTTCTGCCTTCCCTACACTCATTCCAGGTCATCAGCATCATCATCTCCGGAATTTTTTTTCTAAAAAAAAGTATCTCATTTCTCATTTATGAAGGGAAGGCTACTAGAACAAAGAATCAGCAGAAGAGGGAACACATCACATGAGGAGCGCCCCGCTTTTATGGGAAATGACATCCAAGTAATTTCTGATTCCTCTTTTCTGGCAACTCATCGCTTCCAAAAAATCCCTTTACAATATTTCTCCAATCTTTTCAAACAAGCAAAAAAACCTATACTACTACTCTGTTACACTACTACTACTTCTATGTACTCCGGGTTCAGTTCTTCAGTCCGTCGGTTATTTCCTTCATGGATAAATGCAACAGACTTCGAAGAAATAAAATATTACGGAGGCACCACGCTTATTTATTACGCCAGTTGTACAACAGACGGCGAAAATTTTCAATTTTTTTCTTCCATCTCAGCGCACCATACTAAGGAAGAGTACTATATTGATGATGATGATGACGGAGCTAGGAAAAATAGCTTATTCCTCTGACAAGCAGAAGTACTACCACTACCAGTATTGCAAGTTGATTATTATTATGGTTGAGCAAACATATTATACGACTGTAATTTGATTTCGAGCAGGAGGAGTACTACATTACATAAAGACAATAATGGAGTTCCCTCATGCTCATAATTCAGCGTCCCGAGCAGGTACATCCAATAAAATATTAAAGGGGGAACACAAATTATTATCGAGTGAAAACATGAG
>JAHZNH010000680.1:0-11201 GCA_027744355.1 Tyrannoseira gladiata
CATAATGATGAAGATGATGAAAATAGAGATCGTGATTGTTCATCCCATTCCCCGCAGTCGGAGGAGAGTCTGTCGCGGGGAAATCTGAAGCGAGTGGAGAGTGCAGCATCTGCCCATTCCTCCCACAAGAGCAGAAGGAAAAGGAAAGTCATACTTACTTAAAAACCTCGCCAAGGGGGAAATTTCCAGAGGAATGGACCAAAGTGAAGATGAAAAGATTGGTTGGGAGGTGTGGATGATGATGGTTGATGTGATTCAATGGGATTCTCTTCAGATTGTGGGATGAGGAAGATGTAATTAAAAACAGTGTTGATTTGGACCATAGGTAGGGAGCTAATTACTCATTCCTCGGGAAATTGGCTCATGGTCACTCAATCGGATTTCTTAATGGGAGTTTCCAAGAATGATGGCCAGTTTTGGATTGCATGCACCACGCACCACCTTCCCCCCCAAAAAATTGTGGATTTGCTCACAATTTTAATTCTCCATTAAGACAATTTGTACGACCACCACCGGCCACTCTCAGCAAAAAAAACGCAGCGTGGAAGTGAACTAAGGAGTGGAGCTGTATCCGAGTGAATCGTGGACCTTCCTCCAAACAGAAACAACTCAAGTCGTGTGTGATTTTTTTTCACCAAGATTGGAGTGAATGCTTCCAGTATGAAGTAAAAAATCTTTTGATGGGGAAGGGAGTGAATGAGATGTTAGCAAATTTCCGTTTTCACTCTATGAGGAAAAACCTGAGAGGGTGAAGTAATACTGGGTGTTTTTCGCAGTTTTTTTTAAACGTACGTGCAGGTCCTGGAGGTGGTGGTGGTTCGGTTAGATTCACTCACTCACTCATGGCGTAAGTGCGCTCATTCATCCGCTCTCCTAGGTACATTATGTGTTTTCCACGGACATGTGAAATGAAATGAACAAGCAGGCAAGAATCGAGAAGAATGAACGAACGAACGCAAGATCGAGAATTATTTCGTGGAATCCCAAGTCGAGAAATAAATTTACATCCAGATCCAGCATCATCATCACAAAAAAACTTGTATTTTGACGGTGTGGCATCAGCATCAGCAGCATCGGTGGTGGGTTGTGGAGGTGGTGGGATGCATGGATGGTTTGAAAGTTTATATGATGGCGGAGGTGGAATAATGGATCCTTATAAGTACGTATTATTTTCCCCTGGAAAAAAAATATTTAGCTGCAGTAGTGAGGATCGTGAGGACCAGAAGTCGCAGTGCCTTCTCCAGTGTGAGATGGTGTGGTGGAGGCAGTAATAGTTTTGAGTTTTTAGTGAGTGGAGTGAGTGAGAGCGGAAACCGTGCGACATTTATTATGTATGATGGGCACACATATGTATCTATTTCTGTCCATGGAGAAAAAGGAAATGAGGAGAAAATGGATGAATTTACGAGCCCTCTCACTCCACTTGCCAAAGCATAAAATGGGGGGAAAAAAAGAAGCGTACGGCCAGACAAGAAAGTAAAGCGACCGAATATGGCTCTTCCCTTTTGCTTTGCTTCAGTCAATGTGTTGCGTTATTTTTCTCATCTCATCTTCCCATACCATAGTACTCCTTTTCCTTTTCCCCACTTATTCACGATTTTATGCCTGTAATGCTGTAATGGAGAAAAACACTTTTTTATCCACATAACATTGTTCACTGCTCAGCTCAGATGAGATGAGTTGGTTGAGTAGAGAGTGTGCATAGCCAGAGCCAGAGCAAGTACATTGACTATTATCATTTACCCTTGGTCTCCTCTCCTGTGCTCTGCTGTGGCGTGGTGCGATGTGATGCTGGGGATTCCGGCGTTAGGATGGTCTCCTCTCCTCTCCTGTGCTCTGCTGTGGCGTGGTGCGATGTGATGCTGGGGATTCCGGCGTTAGGAAAAAAGTAAAAGTGGAAAAAGGGGATGGATGGATAGTTCCTTGCTTGCTTCGTTTGAGGATAGATACAGCACTAGCATATTGCCTCCACTTATGTCTTGCGCTTCTTCGAATGGATAAAGTGTACTCATTTTCTTCCGTTCCTCGTCATATCACGTGTAATTTACACATCATATCATATCCATCTCACTTTCTCCGTCCCCGAAAAAAATCATTTTATTCTTTTAAAGGATGAATCCTGGATGCTAGGATGCTGTTCATGATGCGAGTTTTTATGTTTTTATCCCAACTCGTCATCAAATTTCTTTGGTCAGGTGCTCATTCGTGTGACATAAAGTGAAGGAGTCAGCAAAAAAGTTTATACTGGTGCACATGTGTGATGTAAATAATGTTTCCATCCACAGCAGCACTAGCATATTGCCTCCACTTATGTCTTGCGCTTCTTTGAATGGATAAAGTGTACTCATTTTCTTCCGTTCCTCGTCATATCACGTGTAATTTGCACATCATATCATATCCATCTCACTTTCTCCGTCCCCGTCCCCGAAAAAAAATCATTTTATTTTTTTAAAGGATGAATCCTGGATGTGCTAGGATGCCGTTCATGATGTGAGTTTTTATGTTTTCTTCCCAACTCGTCATCAAATTTCTATGGTCAGGTGCTCATTCGTGCGACATAAAGTGAAGGAGTCAGCAAAAAAGTTTATACTGGTGCACATGTGTGATGTAAATAATGTTTCCATCCACTCGATTAAATGCAAATCTTCCCTTGGAGCAGAGAACATCATGATGGAGGTGCGGTGGAATTTTTCCATGAATAAAAATATCCACTTTTTGTTTACCCAAGTAATAGCAAAAAATTGATGATCAAAGGGCCCAGCTTTTGGTCATCGCAACAGCATCGCGTCATCACCATATTTTTTACGGGGGAGCGGAGGCTGAGGCTGTGCTGCTCAAACAAGAAGAATTATGTAAACAGGAGAAATGCATCCCAAAAGTAAATTGCCTCATCTCATCACATCCAAACTCTGGGCTTCGACCGAGCTCCTGTGGAATAACGCTTCACTAAACAAACTGAAAACCCACGAAGGCAAGCATTTTTTTCCAAGTTGATTTGTCTACTCCAGCCAAGCCAAGCCAAGCCAGCATGGCTTTGGGTTTTTTTTTCTGTACGGGCTCGCCTTTTCCATGTTGGGATCGAGCGCACACACAGGCAGGATTCCTTTTCATCCCCAAATTGAATGGGAATTACGTGACCGCTACTTAATCAAGGAGGAGATTTTAAAAGTTAATTTTCCCAATTAAAATTGCATATCACGAGCTCATCCATAACCTCCTCCTCCTCTTTTATTTTTTTTGGGATGGGTGTAGGTAAAAAGTCGAAGTCTGGGAGTTTGGATTTTGTTGGGAGGAAGTGTGGTAGAGGGAAAATGAATGAAATGAATGGATGGATGGAAGAGAAAGTGGCTTTGCATAACATAACGTCCAACAAGAAAAAGATAAATGAATGGCTGACTGACTGACTGATGATCATGCTGGTGTGGTGTATACCTATAGAGGTGGTGGTGGCGGTATTAGGAGGTGGAATGAACCTATTTTTTTCCTGGTTGGCTACGTATCTAAGTAGCTCTCTTCACCCCACTCCCGTTCCCATTTAAATGATGATGATGATGATGATATGGAGAACGAAAATGAACCATATTGAATAAATACCAACATTTGGTTTTGGCTTATGGAATGGATGGATTCATGATGATGACGATGATGATGCTCTCTGCAGGAATACAGACTTACATGGGTATCTTGACTCCGCAATTTTATACAAAAATATAGTCTGATCTGATCTGATGCTTTCACTTTCTCCTCTTTTATTTAACTAGCTCTCTTCTTCCCCACTAGGAGAGAAATATGGCGAAAGGAAAGTTCCACAGACAAAAAAAGTTGCTCACATATTGTGTGTCTGGAGAACTCTTGTGAAACTTTTTCCCCTAGAAAGATTCCATCCAGCCCAGCCGCTGATACAACGCAACGATCACTCGCAATCGTAGAGGCTTCAGTATTGGCAGGAAAGGTAGGACTGGATGATATTTTATTTTATATTTTTGAAGAATTTTTTTTCTGGGTGCCTGGATGTCTTCCACAATCAAAAGTCAAGTCATCAGTGTTTAATATTCAACGAGTCAAATTGAAGACGGAGGGGCTTATTGCGTTGCATGGGCCCATAGAAAAAGTTCATCATTTCTTCCCGGAATAGTTTTTAATGCTTGAATTACCCAGAACACTGGAAGAGGTTGCTGAGTGAGCAAGAAGGAAAAAAATTAGGATGCATCGTTCGATTCGTTCCACCTAGCCTAGCCTAGCCCTTCATTTCACCATCATTCTTTCATTGATTCATTGATTCATTTCTGGAAATGCTGCTGGAGCTGTATTCACTTATTGAATATTTCGTTGGAGGAAATGAGCACATTGAAAAGAGAAAGTTTTTTTTCATTGCATTGACAGAAGCAATCAAGAACGTCTGGGAGAGGGGGTATGGGAATTATTGAATGAATGGGATGGGATCAGAGCATCCCAATAAAATGCAAAATGAGCAGGAGCTTTAAGGCAAACAAATAAGATCTGTCTAATTTTGACACCTCATGCACGCGCATCCATCACTCTAGGGCTCGGTTCCATCCATCCACATAGACCGTAATCATGCTGATCATGACTGTGAGTTAGAGCCTCAGTTGGAATTTTATTTTATTACAATAAATAATACACAAAAGCAATCCCCTCCCGTGAGATAATCCTTCCGAGACCTGAAGTCTATCAAAACATTGATAAAGTTACGCATGCACTGCGCATTTTAAACGAGAGTGGGCTGGGACTGGGAGATCGGATGGATGGGGTTACGGGTTATGAATCGGGTTTTCCTTGAAGAAGATGCATGGATCAGGATCGGTTTCGGTTTCCAGTTTTGAACGAAGTTGTAGTGTAGTGTATTTCGCTATTCAAACTACATCTCTTTTGTAATTCTTTTTTTTGCTGAATGCGGCAAACAGGGCAAGAAAATCGTAAGCTGTTATTATTATCAGCATCCCTCACATCAGCATAATTCCTCTACCATTTTCTATCTTCATGCATTCATTTATCGCTGTCTGGAATTCCAAGCGGAGGGGAAAGGTAAGAATGCTGATGGGGATACCATTTCCAGGTATTTTTTACCATCTCCATGAGTCGCTCTACCAAGATATTTACGCCCTCCCAGTAAAAAACGGCCCTGTCGAATTTGAGAAACATGGAGCGTGGACTAAGTAAAATTGTAAGACTGTTCGCATGTGGAATGTGAATTTCCTACCTGGGTCCAGATCCAGATCCAAGAGGATTTCTCCTTCTGTAGGTAGCGCCCCGAGTTTGTTTGAAATATTGCGTGATAGAAAAGTAAGACGTTTTTCCTTAGCTGGATGGTGGAAAATCCAGCGGATATTTTATGCATTATACACATGCACCTCTAAAAATAAGTATTCTCCCTCGGAAGAGAAATGTGTCCGTCTGTCCATGCTGCGGATGTGGGATAAGATGTGTTGTTGATGATCATGATGCCAAAAGAAAGTAGTAAAAAAATTGTTGCCAGAGCCAGAGCCACTACTACCGGTGTACTTATTGGACCGCTATGGAGTAGGTAGTACTCAGTATCAGTCTCAGTACTTACATTTTCTCTCGAGCGAAGGCTTGCAGGGAATCATGTAATGTACATAAATTGCTATAATGTATCGAATGAAGCACTAAACCTGAAACTCTGGAGTGAAATAAATGGAGGTAGCATCTTGCTCTATTGCTATTACTTGCGCACTTTTTTTTCTTCTCAACTTTCCACTAAATTCTGCGGTTGTTTGGCTGACTTGACTTTGGCTTTGGCTTCGCTCAAGATCTTTTTTTCTTCGAGCTTCGTTTTTTGGATGGGGAAGAATGGGGAAAGGTCTTATTTTTTAAAGGTGCCGATCTGCTTCACCAACAAAGCACCACCACATCACATCACAACAATGGGAAAGGAGAAGAGTGGGATCCAGACCCAAGGTTGAGTTGGATGTTGGATGGAAGTAATCTTGGATGGATTCTTTTACGGAGGGAAGAAGATGATGATGAGCTCAATAAAGAAAGGAATCTTAAGTTTCCTACCTTAAAAAATAGATGATATAGTGGAGTTTGAATAGCACGCGCGTGTTTATATTTTCTTCCAAGGGTGAAAAAAAGAATAAAGGTAGGAGTAAGTAGTATCGCATCACGTCACAACAGAACACTCACTAGACTAACCAACTACTTCTCCTCCATGGAAGGGAGAAAGTTGAAGTTGAGGGGGTGATGCTGGAGTCGGAGTCGGTGAGAAAAAAAGGAGAGAAATAATAATAAAAGGAGGAAGAGAATGTGGAAAAATATATAAGGAAAAGGATTAGAATGGACAGGAGCGCTTTAGCGAGTAAATTGGGGAGTAGATATTCCATAATCCGACAACAATGGAACTGACAGCGGAGTGAATGTGAATAGTGATGCTGATGCTGGGTGAAGGCTGAGAAGGTGTTAGCGCTGCCATTGCCCCCAATTGCAGGGCACACGTGTGATCGTGATGTGTTGTCTTCAAAGGAGGATTCCATTCGATTCGATACTCCGACTACATTACATAATAAAACCATTTAATGCTACTGGAGTTCCTCTTCTCTCCTTGTCCTACCGAAATTGACGTCCTCCAATGCGGATACTTATTGGGTTGGTTGGTTCGTTGGGGGATGGGTATGAATGAATGGAAAGAACTACATAGAGAATGACAATATTTAGTAGGCTTTGTTGGAACACCGGCTCAGACTCGATCACCTCGGAATTTTTTATTTCTGGGGATATTATTTCAAACCCATAAATAATAACAATAATCGAAGTGCCCTGGCCTGACTTGTCTTGCCTGGGTTGGATCGAGTCTTGTTTTCCAAATGGTGGTACGGCAGACAATAAGACGACCCTCTCAATAAGCAGAAGACCAGGACTACGGATCCAATAAGTAGTAAATCATACCTGAGCTGGAAAATAGATATTTTTTTCTGAGTAATGCCGGCGTTTTCCAAGAAAAGTGATACTTCTTCCGAGGGAAATTGTTTCTTGGTCTTGGTTGAATTGAAGAAGAATGAGAGAAAAATAACATCTGTGTTTTTCCAAAACAACTAAAACAATCTCTTCATTTTATGTAAAGTTAATGTTTTCGTGGAAAAAATAAAAAAAGGAAGGAATTCCATTCCTCACAGTTAGGCCAAAGTGATATATATACATATATATATTCTGTGGTGGAGAATAAGGTATAGGGGAAAAGAGAGAAAGTTCCAACCACTACTTACTATTTACTTCCTAGTTTTGTTTTTTATGAAGAACAGAAGGAAGAAAAAATTGTTTCGTTTTTTACAACTTTATATAAAAAAAGGTGCGGTGGTGGTGGTGTCTGTCGGACAGAGGAAAACAAAAGGGGAAAACTTGACTCGACTCGCGCTCGGTGCGAGTGAAGTGAATTGAAGGTGTAGTTTGAGTGGGAGTTGTAAACCCAGGGAAAAAAAGGAATCCATCTCGACTACTGCCATCCATCCATCTACTACTGAGAAGGAGGATGAGACGCATATCTAACTGGATGAGGTAAAGTAAAAAAAATATATGTACCAAGATTCATGCTGACATGGGGAAGTGTATGTAGTTACTTGGACTGGGAGTTTTTTACGGTCTTAAAAATACCAAACAAAAAAGTTAATACAATACAGATGTAAAAAAGATCATGTAGGGAATTTTCTCCATTACATAAGAACACCTTTACGATTTCATGAAAAATAAAGTACTATTAGGTAGGTATAATGCTTTTTGTTCGCGTAAAAAAAGAGCAGTAAAAATGGAATAGCACTTTAGTAAAGTGGCATCGCATGGCAAGGGAAGGAATCGCCACTAGTGCCGTCGTCGTAGTCATCCTAGTCCTCGCGTCGTATCGCATCGGTGGAATAAAATGGAGAGAGGAGGCAGAAGAGGAGAAATATATATATATTTTTGGAGAGAGAGAGAATGAGCTTCTTCTTCTTCGAGTTTTTTTTTGAAAGACAGGCAATAGCCAAGAAAGGCTTAAGCATAATCAGACATTGTAGGAAACACCTGAGACTTGGCTCATAAAGTAAACCCTCGCGTTTCTCTCCTTTTCACTGACAGACATGCAATGAAGAAAGGAGACACAAAAAGACAATGTAAGNTTCACTGACAGACATGCAATGAAGAAAGGAGACACAAAAAGACAATGTAAGTAGGGAAGAGAGAAGAATGGATGGATCGAGGTAGAAAAGTAGGAGTAGTAGTACTTATTAGGGTACATTGCTGCTCGGAAGCATCAACCAACCCCTTGAATGGGGAATATGAGGGGATCACTTCCCTGCTCCTGGATCTGGATCTTGTAGTCCCCTCTGAGGGAAGTAAGTATGTATGCATGCAAGTGGGGAGCGAGCGACGAAGTAAGTAGTAATAGTTTTTTAGTGAGATGGAAAGAGCACCAGTTGTAATTCCTGTGGCCATTTCCTTTATTTAAGTAATATGCCCTACCTAACATAACATATTGCTCGGTGGAGGCTTCTTCAAAGCAGAAAGAAAGCCAAGCCAGGGCAAAACCAAGTCAAGGGAGAGGAAGAGAGTCATAGTCATCGCCATCGCCAGTGAGCGAGCACATTTCTCGAATAAGTATCTTGTCTTTTTATCTCTTTTTATGTTTGTACAGAGAGGCTTCCTCAAGATATGATGATGGTGGTGGTGGCGGCGAGAGCAGCAACTACCGAGAGGACTCGCCATTATTACTACCTTCACTTAACTCCACACTCTTTTCTCGAACTTGTTCGCGGATCTATCTTTATACATTAAACATTCTTTTTTCTGAGGGGAAAATTGTCTTCTTATTCTGAGACCATTGGATGGAAAAAAGTCGCCATCACCGCGAACTACCACCACCAGCAGGAGGAAAAGAAGAAGCATCATCGTCATAGTGGTCATCATCATCAGCAGCAGCAGAATCTTACGGGAAATGGCTATGACCATCATCGTAGACCAGACCATGAGACGATCGGATCGGCAGGCCACTCTGGAGAAAGTTTCCGGTGGCCTGACTAGATACTCCTCCTAAGGCACACGACACGACAAAGGCGAAGCGACTTCTTAACTATCTAGCTCCAACTGGCTTCCTCCATTAAAAGTGAATAATATCGATGCACAACATCTTCCTCTTTCATCTTCTTTTGTGTCTTTTTCGAGTCCGGTGGTGGAATGTTATTCACTCATACGAGCACCAGTACTTTTGCTCAATTTCTGGTGATCATCACGCTGATATGGGATGATGACGACGGTTATGTCTGGTTACTGCGTGCCATGTAGCAGCATCATCGCCATCACTCAAAATGGCTTCCCTCCTATCATCCCCCCAGAAAAAAACCCATAGTTGCTCGAATCGATGCTGATGCATTAGCTGGTTAAGCCCGACTAGAGTCCTGTCCTGGGAGTAGAAAGGTAAGTAGGCAGAAAAGCCTTGAGAAATTGCTTGAATGGATGGTTTGAAAATATGAAATTTGAGAAATATGGACAAATTCCTGGAGTACAAAGAGAGAAAAGACGAGGCGGTTAAGCCCGGAATAATTCCCTGTGGTAATAAAAAACCTTACCGTACTTTATTCCAGTTAACTTTCACTCAACCGCTATTATCTTTTTTTTTCCAAGGTATCCATCCTTCTCCTCTCCACTCTCCCCTTTGGCGAGAAGAACATAAAGTATCTATCCAACATGAGCGTTGAACACGAAAGCGTGAGTGTGTGTACCTATGTATGAATCTGTGTGGTTTGGTTTGGTTCAAGCTTCAGGTTTTGCTTTGGCTTCGCTTTTTTGCTGATACCTGATATCGAGCGTGGCATGCCACCTCAACTCCGAGCAAAAGCCTGAAAGAATGTCTTCACTTTCCCCCATCTAGTATAACTTGTTCACTTCACGGTGGCTTTCAAAAGTATCCAAAGACGCTTTTGAAGACAGGCGAAGAAGTGCAGTAAATAATTTGTTGCTGCTTTTTATTATAGCCGTGTCCCCATTTGACCATTTATCGTGTGTACTTATTTATAACATGCCCTGCCCTGTCTTGCCCAAACCTGCTCTAATGATCGTTTGTTTAACCCCCTCCCTCCAGGTCCGATAAAAAATGTGAGGAGTCACAAAAAATTGTTACTTTTCCCGGCAGAAGTTAATTGAATCGGACCTGGGAGTTTACCTACCTGAAACATCAATTAAAATCTAAATAATACTTATGTGAACAAAAATAAACAATGAGTTATTGTATCATATCGACCTCTGTCCATGCTCACCATCCTTCTCCTATTAAGATTTGGGTTTGTAACTATTGCATTCTTTTTGCTTCTGTTGTTGTGGCCATGCAGTCTCGGAAAATGGGAAAACGTAGTAGCAAACCCAATCCTACTCACTCTTGTCCAGTCCACCCATCAATTCCACGCTGCTGCTGCTAATGACAGGAATGTGCTTTTGAAATGGAGATGGTGAGCGAGCAAGCAAGCGAGCTAACGTTGGAGAGGAAATCAGTGAGCCAAAGAAAAGTCATCATGATCATTTCCTATTGGAACTGGATTTGGGGATGCTGTTGCTGTAAGCAAAAAAACGAACGTGAGCACTGGTACTTGGTACTTTGAGCAAGCCTCCGTTGTGGCATGGGTTATGGGTACGGCAAGATTAGAGCGAAGATCATGATCATGTTATGATGACAGAGGTGATCAGGAACAAACGAAGGAGATCGAGGGAGACCAATATGAAAACCCTATATTAACCGTAAGTCCAGGTCTAGGTCCACTCATTCAATTCAATCCACTCACCGAGACCAACATAACAACAGTAAGTAGTAAGCAGTACTCAGTGAAAATACGATAGGATTCAGTGTGGATAAAAATATATGCGGAGAAAGAATCGAAAGCTTCACTACAGTTATTTTTTCTTACTTTATACCTTATTCTCATTCCTAAACAATTCCGCACTGGTTTTGGCTTTGACAGAATAAATGTGGCATGAGAAGTGTAGCCCCGGCAGAAAATATAGAGTCTGGAGAAATGTAAAACTTTGGATAAAAAAAGGATGAAATGTCTCGTTTCCTTTTTCGTGTGTGACCGCCGGATTCATCCTTTGGATTTTGGTTGTGTCTTCCCTTATTCCTTCGCTGAGACATTGTATTGTATTCATATTATACTCCACTTAAGTAATGCGAACGCTCGCCAGTCTGTGGAGCTAGCAGGCATGGA
>JAHZNH010000681.1:0-11109 GCA_027744355.1 Tyrannoseira gladiata
GTAACGAAGACAGTGATCCAGCAGCCGAAACACAATATAAATATCACACCACAAGATATCAGGAGCGCAGTGTTTCTTCCACACTCCTCTGCTAACAGTCGATACTTGACTGCGCGAAAATAGACACCTCACAAGAAGAAGATAAGCCTCCTCTTGTCCTCCTCCGTAACGAAGACAGTGATCCAGCAGCCGAAACACAATATAAATATCACACCACAAGATATCAGGAGCGCAGTGTTTCTTCCACACTCCTCTGCAAAATATCATCGCCGACGTGAGTGTCTCTCGGTTAGTTCGGGAAATAACTTTTCCTATATTTTTTTTAGCCATGGCGCGTTTATTAATTTCATCTACGGTAGATTGTAGATCACGCACTTCAACTGACCTGTCTGATTTATCCTGGTGTTATTGTTGTACGACTGGCGTTTTTAAAAAATCATTCGTGCTTGTTTTTTCATCAGGTAAATAAATAGCTGTCCTACTAGCGGATCATCAAAGTTGAATCTCGTCTCTCGACCCAGGATTTCCGAAGACGACTACTACCACCATCATGCTTCTGATTGCTTTCATCGTTCTCGTCGGTCTCTTGGTGTACATCATCGTCACAAAAATCAAAATGTTTTGCTACGCGATGCCAGAAGACATCGAGCAGGGGTAAATTTCCGAAACTTTCTTATTGCATCACCTAATCTTTACTAAGTTTGGGGAAATTAATATTTAATTAAATTAATATTTATTTTTTTTATGGTTGTGAACATCGAATGAAAATGAAATTTGTATCGTTAAGCACATTATTAATTAATGCTTTAACTTTATTCATTTACTCCTATTTCAGATTCAATGACGAGGAGGAAGGATGTTCGGGAAAGATTTTTGAGGACTGGGAAAGAGTCATGGAGGTGGAAAAGTCAATTTCATCCACAGCCGTTGGGGGGATGCGGTCCCAATACTTGTTCAGCCGCGTCGAGGATGTCATCGATGAAGAGACAGGTGCGCGATTTACTTACATGACCATGGTGAAATGTGCTCCTAAAGCTTGAAACAATTATATTACCAATATAAAAGTACTTTGATGACTATAATTGCTCTAATAATTTTTTTCTATGAATCTCACTCTTTATAATGCTATCTATAATACCATTATTATTTCCAGTGTCTGATAATTCTCTTATACAAATCTCATTTCTTCCAGTCTCTTTTTATTAAAGCTGAAATAAATAGTTCCTACTTAATTTTCATTCCAAAAGTAATTCATAGCTTCTAGATTCAAATATCATTCCTATAGCATCAACAGGCATAGTAACAAACTCGTCGTCAGTTGCACGTTTTAAAATTATCAGGATCAGAAAGGAATGAACTCTATAAAAAAAATTCCGGTTTTTTCCTGCATCGAGTTCACTTGTGCACCATATAAATAAACAGAATAATGCGAAATACATACATAAGTAGATAAGTGCAATGTGAATACCAACTTACGGCGTGCTCCTAAAAACACAGATATATAGTAATACCGGAAACTCAAGGTCAGGCATAGGAGTCAAAGCACTCTCTGCTTCCTCTCCTCTCTCCGTGGACGATCAAGTTGATAAGGAAGCATAATCATCTCTTTTTTGGGAAGGAACTTGACATGTTCCTCGTTTAAGCAACTTTGCCTTCACAAAAATCTTCCGCCGGATTCACCAATCCCAAAGTAGTTTCTTATTTTTACTCACCTCCATAAACCCTTCATTTTACTGCTTTCTACTCGAGACACTCTCAGGCTGCTGCAGAATGATGCACAAATATATTTTTATAGAAGCATAATACGCACATTGTCATATACGCATCTCCCTCAAATTCATCGGAGGAGGCGGAGGAACCAGTTCATATATTATTGCATTATTAATAGTTTTTCGTTTTGTTCTCGAGCGAGTTTGTGTGTGGGACTGTGCAGAATGGCCACCGTCGTTTTCCTCATTAAGCGCGAGATATATTTATTTCCTTGTTTTGCATTTGCATCCTCCACGATTATGTAGTTCACCGGTGAGGTTCAAACTGAGTTTAGTTAGCTCTGAGCATTTCTCTTCCTTTTTTTGCCCTTTTGGTCAGACGCATGTTTTCAAAGAATAAGGAGTTTTTTTTTGAGTAGCACTCCTGCAACCACCGCCGCGTTCTTCGTCATGATGCCATGTCAATGTGAATGTGATGTAATGAAGATGAAGCTGTGAGCGAAAAAAAAACTTGCTCTGAATTGAGCTAAAACCCATTTTCCACCTCCCTCATTTTCGAATCCCCCACCATCTTCTTCCTAAATGGAGAACTTTCCTGCAAACTTTTTTATATGACATGAGTGTATAAACTGGTTGAATTCCAATGGTCATCTGAAGAAGAAGAAAAACCACGAACGCATGATCGTCATTGCTACAGGTAAAAATCGAAGAGAATGTGCACTCACACACACACACACACACACACAAAGTTTGAAAAAAAGAATGAGCATGTAATGTAAGTAGGTACAAGTGCGTTTCTCTTTGCTCGCATAAAAACCCACCTACTTTTTCCATGTGGCGTTTTCCGACCAAATGAGTGAATCAGTCGAGCCTTTCCGTTTAATCCAAAATTATAGAATGCTCTTCTCAAAACCCGAAGCAATCTTCTAATCTTTTTTTACGATGTCTGCTTCTACGCTCCTGCATCATAGGCCAAGAAGGGCAAAAAATAAAATGCAATGGCATTCCTATTCCTGCCACCACCATTCCACGTAAACAAGGATATGCAACTTTAGGGGAAAAATAATATATGAAATGGACATAAGTTCGGTATTCACTTATAAGCAATAGCCCGGACTTTGCACTTTTGCCCATAGCGCCACTACCACCACCTCTTTTATTCTTGGGATCACGGTGGTGGTGCTGATGATGGAGAGCATCTAAAACTAGTTTTCTCATTTCACTCCCGGTGCCTCATCTTCAGGAAAGAATACATTTTTTGGATCTCTTCCTCTCCTCTCATGGTTTTCCTCCTTAAAAATATTACTCTTGGGAGGAGGAATGTGGGGATTCTGACGGATGGCCACAAATCTAGATTTGGCTGAATCAATGATGCATTTTTTCGTGAAAATGAAAACAATTTAAGCCCTTCCCCTTCACTGGTCATTCAATCCATGAAATGTCAAAATCATGACTTTTTTTCTGTCAGAAGCCATCCCCCGAAGGCAATACGCATTATCCCGTCTTTTTTATTTCAAATATTTATGGTCCCATTTTTACTTAATGCGATGAGCTAATTTATCCAAAATACTCACCACACAATCGCGATGAAATGAAGTCATTTAAGATTCAGCGAAATGATGGTAATATCAAATTCACGCAATCAAATTCATTTACTACGCGAGAGTCCTTTTTTCTCAATCCTTTAGATAAACATCATATTATCAATAGAAGTACAAAATATGCATCTAAATTTATAAATGTATTTACTCGTTATTGCATGTATATTTCTCAGTTTCGATATTAAAACATGCCACCGAAGTAAAAATTAAACGAACAATGAATAAAGCACGCAAAAAATATTAGAATGGATCGTGATGATAATGATACAGCTAGGCTTGATTAAATGAGTCTCCAAAAACATAAATAGAGTTTAAGGGTCATAATCTCCTTCCACTCCATGAATATATAAATTAGGTAATTTATAAAAAATACTATTAAGAGGAAAACCAAAATATGTAAGTAGAAATAAAGTACAGTTACATCATAGTCACATAGTAGTAGTAGTATACCGGTTCTGAGCTTTCTTACAAGTGACAAAAAATAACATTAAATCTTATTATGGACAGCTTTAAATGGTCCAGATTAAGATTGAAATTGACACACAATTACAATTTTCATGTCGTAATCAAAATTTAAAAGAAGAACATTTCAAAGTCCAGGACAGATCAACATTACTGAGAGAAACGAGCAATTTTATCTTGTGGTGAAGAACTTCGTACTCCCAAAAATGATTTTTGGAGTCACGGTATATGTATATCATAATACAAAAAGGGATGAATTATTATTGGCGACTGTAGTGATTTGCGGAGATGCTTCACACTTTACAAACTTTTATAAATAGGTATGTATCACTTAATGCGGTATATTATGATACTCTCTCAGACTTCAACATAGAAAAATATCAATAATTAACATTGTTCAATAGACGAAAGATTCTCATATTAGTGTTCTATCTATTTTCTTTTCTCTGTTAATAATAATGAGGTATATGTTAGGTAAATCGATGTTACTCTGCTGGGCAGAACTACTACGAAAAAAATATATGAGAGGAAGATGTTTGAAAGAGTAAGGTTAAATGATAAATGCTTCAATACTGACTTGTTGAACAAAAAAAACTACAAGGATTATAGTAGTGTTACGTTGATGAAAGTAATCATGAAATACGCATTTCGTTGCATCATTTCATCTCATTTCCCAGGCAGGCAGTCATCCCAGGTAATTTTTTACGGAGTTGACGTAGATAAATATGTAGTCAAATCAACTCATGCAACATCAAAATTACTTTTATACTATTTTTTTTCGTCCATCATCAACGCAACCGAGCAATGTTGAATGAAGCAAAAACAAAATATAGGAATTTGTATTCTTTACCTCTATAGTCCAGAGTGGAGAGAAATCCTTAGTTAAAAAAGTTACCCTGGACTTGGTCGAGTATCTCAAAGAGCCTTAATTCTAAACAGAGTTTTTGCTACCATCTATAGTTCCATTACATTCATCATCATCATCAACGCGAGCTTATCCTACAGTATACTATTTATTTACCGATTTAATAACTCTAACTAGGACTCTTATCAGTGATAAGTTATCACTAAATATATAAAATCTAGTGAGGTCTTAAATCTAACGAACACATTTTTCCGTTGAGGTGATGATTACATGAGGATGACAGTAGCAAAGAACTTACTAACCTACAGTTTTTATATTTATACATTAAAAAATATTACTTCCATTTTGTCCATGTCCAGCATTTCCTTTAAAAAATCCTAGCCAAGTCCAACCAATGACTCACCTTCCTGCACTCATCACTGGGGTTTTTATTGTCAGCACAAAATACGTAAAAAATATTTCTCGCAAAAGAACTAAATTTCTCGAGTCTATTTAATTGCAAACACCTGTCGTTTCGTTCGTGTCATTAAAAAATCTACAAATCGACCATATCTTTATAAATCGAATATTAATTTTTGCGCATGGTTTCCTGCACCTCAAAAGTCATTCTAAGTATGTAATTTTTTGAGTCACTTTTTTTCCTATTAAGTATGAAATTACTTCATCTACAGAATCTTGTACAAGCTGTACACATTCTCGCACCTTTCCCCCACCTTCCTCCAGTAAGTACTTTACACTTTCCATTATTAGAGAACTCAATCCTCGCACTTTTCTGGGGCACTATTCCAATTTTTTTACACATTTTTACATGGAGATTTAGGCAAAGAAGTCAGTTGCTATTTCAGTTATGTAAATAATTTGTGAGCCTAGTAGTATGCCTAAGTAATTGCTCGGAATGAGTGATTGTGTCATGGCAATTTGTCTGGAAGCTTTCCGGTTCTTGCCATCATACCACCTTAACAACTAAATTACTTATATGCCTTTGAGTCATCTTCTCAAAGTCGGTCATGATCCCGATGCTCTAGTTATTAGTTAGGATTAAGAAAAGGTTTTTTACTCAGTAAAAATTGATCAATGGCACCCATACACTCTTCAGTTATTGCGATTAAAGTATACCATAAAATTTACTTATATGTATCATAACGTTAGAAAAGTAAATGGCGAATTACCAAAAACAAAACCGACAGAGTTGATGAATATGAGATGAAGTTGTAGGGAGAAAAACAATGATTTATAAAGTAGTTCTTTGAGCGATCATTTGACTGAAGGATATGGAGATAACAATGAAACATATAATATCCTCACATGAATTTAAAACGAGATTAAAACATTCGATTACAAAATATGTGGCACTTCATTCGATTCGTAGGCACATGGAAATTCATAGATAATATGAAAGAGGGATGCATGATTTGTATTAGGTGAAAATAGATGCCGTAAAAGTTTCCCGGGCAACAGATGAAAAGTCAAGAAATTCGGAATACAAGAGATGCTTTGGATTTGGTGAGCGGGAATACTAAAAGTAGATTGCTAAATACTGGAATTTGATTTGGCTGACTGGCTTTAAGCACAGTTCAAAAATAGTTCATGCAATTAATGTTGCCACGGTGAATAAATCTCATCATAACGACAGTTATGAATATTATTATCTGGAGCAAAAAAAACATATTTTTATGGGACTGAGACTGGCAAAATAAGTACTTCTGGCTTCAATATGAAGTAATGGATTTTGTAGAGGGATAGAAATTGCAAAAGTGGATCTGTAAATACTAAGAAAATCTTTAATAATATACGTATATGACTAACTAACTTGAACTAACTTCTAACTGAAGGAACTTCGAATCTTTGCATTTTTAACCACACCTTTGTTTTAAAAACAGGATCTAGGAACTATATAGCATTTTAAGATTAGTACCTTAAATTAATAGATAAAAAAATCTCCTCGGATGCGAGGGATGAGAACAGACAAATATTTACCGTGGGGTAAGAAAATATCAAGGTTATATTAAGCTTACACCTATTGTTTCACTGGCTTCAGTTTTCTATTTAAAAAAAGAGGAAAGAGTATATATGCGTTTATTTCTTCGCAAGCTTCCTGGAATACTTACTATTACCCTTGCCTCCCTTCCCCTGAGAGTTGAGGAGTGCTTCCTGACGTGCCTGCTGCGCTTTCACTCGTTGACGCTCTTCAATCTTCTGGCGCAGAGTGAGGAGTGTGGAGGGTGATGCTCCAGTACCAGTTCGAACATGACGTCCAGTCATTGCCCTCGGTGCACGTTTTCCATTCGCACCACTGGGGGTTGTTTGGCCAACCACGGAACCGTCAGAATCCATGCCTGCGCCACCTTCGTTAACTGACGCGGGAGAGAGGGGCGACTGACTCCGATAATTGTTGGTGGCGCTTGTAGTTGTCGTGCGACTTGGTGTCGGTACCTGCAGATTTAAATGAAAATTTAGTTTCTCCTATGGAGAGGCTTTCCGAAATCTTTTCTTTTCTTGCTGGACAGGGAAATCATGATGATATATATGCCAGAGTCACACATTATCCATAGTAAATAATAATCAAGTTTTTCCTCTTACCTTTTCAACTTGAGCGGAAGTAGGCTGTGGGGAGGATGACGACTGCATGGCATACTGGCGGAGAATTTCTTGAGCTTGGAATGATTGAAGTAGCTGAGAATAGTAGCCCATGTAAACCCACGGTGGATAAGATCCAAGAGCCTTGAGAAGACCACTTGGATCTCCCAGCATCGCTGCGGAGGTCAGCTGTAGCTGCATTATCTGCTGCTGGTAAGTATCCGGATCAATCCCATAAAGTTTGGCAGCATCCGTCGGTGACAAAGGGAATGGTGATGTGGATTTCAGTTGAGCTTGTTTCTTCCACTGTTCGATGTCAACCCCATCAGTTTCACGAGGGGATGTGGACTTTGGGTACGTTAAATTACACGGTTCCTCAACATCATCCATCCCATAGTCTTCATCCTTTATCAAATTCAAGCCGACCTGATCGGAATCCTCGTTTCTCCCACGCATCGATGATGTCTTCTCACGACCTCTAAATTTGTTTCTCAGATCCGTTGGCACATCATCAACAACCTCATCACTGGACGTGACGTGATCCCCGGAGGAAGTGTCATCATCCCCAGAGTAGTGTCGCGTTCTATCCTTCGTCGTTTTAATTTGTGAGACCATTTCTTCAAGTCTAGCACGTTTCGTTTGAACTTGGCGATCTCCTCCCTTCTCCGACCTCTTTTCCACAGGATTGTGATCATCCTCCCACGACGAATATCTATCTGGTGAAATACTACTCGGCTGATGATGATTGTATTTCGCCCTGATCAGAGAAAGAGGAATGAGACAAGGGTGTGCTTGCTTCCGCAGGAAGGCGGCTGCCGCGTTGCTGGAGGCGGAGGCTGCTGACGATGGACTCCGCCAAAGTGATGGACTCAATGGTTTCGTACTACTAACTTCATCATCCTCTCCCGGCGAATCACGATGGAGTCCGGAATCGGGAGACGAAAAAGTGCTATCGTCATCATCAGCCGCCGCATGCACCACACTAGATTCTCTCCACCGATGCTCCGCTTTCCTACCTCTTCGGATGTGATGATGGTTTTGGTGGTGGTGGTGATTGTGATGATGATGTTGTTGTGCTGGGCTACATGCACCACACTAGATTCTCTCCACCGATGCTCCGCTTTCCTACCTCTTCGGATGTGATGATGGTTTTGGTGGTGGTGGTGATTGTGATGATGATGTTGTTGTGCTGGACTCACATGCGACATCGACACCGCACCACTATTAATCGGAGTATTATGGGGTGGATGATGATTAGGATGTTGTTGATGATGATGATGAGTTGAAGGGCTCCTCCTTGTAGAGAAGTTTACTGGCGAATCATTCTTATAAATATTGTTATGACTTTTGGCACCAATCTCATTGTTATTCAGCGTGATCGTGTTATTGTTTATAATATTCTCCGAAGACGACCTCGACGACGAGGACAATGGCCGCATGGAGATTGAAGTAAATGGATTTTTGTTCAAGTTCAAGGGGACAGGTTCCATTGGGGAGGCTCGCCCCACCTTCGTATTCTTGCTTAGATCCATTGNGGATTTTTGTTCAAGTTCAAGGGGACAGGTTCCATTGGGGAGGCTCGCCCCACCTTCGTATTCTTGCTTAGATCCATTGGTATCGCAGATGATGATTGTTTCTCCTCTTCGCCTTTATTCTCATTACGGCATGCGACCGCAGCTGTGGTGGCACTCAAATGCCGTAATACCATCATGGCACTAAAACGACTATCCAACAATTTTTCATGGGTTCCCACAAACAAGGTTCAAACTTTAAAAAAAACAATATTCGGACGAACACTCGCACACAATTCTACAATTTTCTTCTAGTAAGAAAGGAGATGTTCCTTACTTCTAACTGTTCTAGTTTACACAGACAAAAATACAAAGAGGGTAGCAAATCTACTGGCACTACGTTTACACGAGATACAAAATATTAATTATTATAATAACTGCAGAAACGTAAAACTCTCAAGTCGTCATTAACAAGTATTGTCATCTCACTATACTGCCACCACTTACTATTACTTTACGTCACCATTTATACACCACTTCAACGAATCGAGAAAAGTTGTCTTCGCTTCTCCCTCGCGTTCTTCCTGGAAAAAGAAAAACATCAACAAAGAGTCGCGTTAGAGACTTGTGCTTGCACATAAGTTCACACGGAAAATACCATTTTTTCAATCTCCTACCCTACAGCTACAGCACGCAACTTCATCCTCATCATCACTCCACTTCTTACGGGTGGGGCGAAGTGATTCTTTTTTAATGTCTTAAGCGGTGATACTAATTGCTCGCACTAAAAACTTACTTCCAAGACGGCGACTCTTCTGGTCATTAATCTCACCGACATCATCATCATAATCCTCGCTTGCACTGCACCACTGCCGCGCCGGCAAAAGGAACTACGCAACTACGTTCCAACTTTTATAATAGCACCAATCAACATAAAAGAAATGATCTGTTCGTCAATCGCGGAAACGTGGAATATAATCGTTTTTTGGGGGGATTTTTACGATTCACGGGTAAAAAATTAGATTGACGTCTGAAATATGATCGCGTTCGCAAATTGCCAAGTTATTATTCATCCTTCTATTATTGGCTCCTCTCCCGAAAACACATCATAATCGACTTCGTCACCGCGTCAAACACGTAAGTAAGTACGAACAAACCAACAGCAACGTAAATACATTACATTTATTATTTCACAGATACTTTTTTCTATCTCTCTGTCGAGATTTTGTGGATTGCAAGTATGTAATGAGGTAGTAGTAGTAGGTTGACCAAAACAGACTAGAACCAAGGAAATATGATGACGATGATGATGATGACGAAGACGAGTTGTGCGAAGTGTGTTGTTGATGATGTGGGATCGGATGAACAACTACCAGCTCATTCCTTTCAGGGTGCTTGTTTTTTTCGCGTTCTTCAAAAAAGAAGAAAATACAATTTTCTAAAGAATGAAGAGGGTTGGTTTTTTCACTTGCAGGAAAAAAGCGAGGTAGTATCCTCACCAACCACTATACCACGACGACGAAAGGTCTTCTTTTCGTGGCAACTAACTCCAACTCCTTCTTCATTTCCATCCACTCCTTTGCAACATTTTTACTACCTTCGAACTTCGAGCTGAGGAAGCGAATCCGATCATGATGATTACTTATGAGAAGAATACTTATAATGACCAAAAGTTAATTCACTCTCTGGTCCTCCTGCTGCTGGTCAGCGAAAATAGGCAGTACTCGGATCGATCTATGAAACTAAGTTTTATAACTTCCAATGAAATTTGGAAGATCTTTCTTCTCTATCGATCCACTACAATGTACTTTTTAAGATTTAACATTGTAGTAGTAAAACAGATGCTTTCATTTCATCACTTTATAGCTTGCTGCCTCCTAGTATTTCCATTCCGTCGTCAATCCAATAATTCCATTTTCGTTCATGTTGATGAGGGTGAGCAAATGCGCCAAATAACCATAAGAACAAGATCGTTTTTCGACATATGTAATGCATAAATATATAGAATTGAATAGGATTGCATCACTCCCCCTCGCCAAAATCAATTCATCTATAATTTTCATATTTTCAGTGTGTGGCTAAATGAATTGTAATCTCCAAGTGTATGGATCCGTCCACATTATCCATTATTTTTTTTGTGAGGCCGAATCAGAATAAGTGATTAAAAAATGGCAATTTTAAAAGCAAGTATTTTTTTGCCGTCACAACCATCCACATTAAATTCATTTCAATGAGCATCTTTTCGACCAACCTAATTTACAGTGATCGATCGCAAAAAAAGGTCTAATGTGGGGTGAGTGCGTTAATCGCTACAGATATAATTTTCTGTGAGATCTTTTTTTTTGAGTGAACCTCTTCAGACAATTGGAGTGAATATCAGGAGG